>ML776567.1:1100359-1117973 GCA_009831015.1 Picea engelmannii
GTGGAATCTTTCACCACCGAATCATCCTCTAGGGTTTGTTATGTCAAAACCCTCAAAACCCCCAATATTGGGCTCACTAGCTATAAGCCAGAAATCAAAATAAGATCATACATGAATGAATGAGAAGAGGCCATTGCCTTTCCTTTATACTTTTTGTCTCACCTTGTCCCTCCAAAGTGACTTTCATTGTATTAATATTTAATTAATTAATTAACCTTTTTACCTATGAAAATCTCCTTATCTCTCCTTGTGGCTTCCCTAGCCACTGAAAGTCACTTCTAGCCATCCCATCCTGTAGTGTTGATCCTCCCGATTCCAATGAGCTATTACACTGAGAAGTTCCTCCAAGTAATGTGCCCAAAATGCCCTCTTCAGTGATTTTAATTAACTTATAGCTCAAAATAGTCAAAATCATGGAAATCGTCGGAATGGAATGAAACCAAAGCCAACCTGTGCGGAATGACTCATAATGATGGAATATGATGATAAATGCCAACTGGACCCCACAACACCTCTCAAATACCCATGTACTCGCTATAACCTCCATCTGGCTACTCTGGTCATCATAAGTCTCTGCCCTGTGATGATGTCCCAAAGTGGGGACATTACAAAGGGGCCTCATGAATGGAACTCTCCCTTGTCCATATTGTAAAAAACTTTTTACTTTAGTAGAAAATCAAGGTGACATGCATTGTGAAGTGAAAATAAAATAATTAGAGAACCAACTAATTCATTATCAACAACACAACATAAATTTACAATTTCAAGTTGGGTTGGAGCAAATGCTAAAAAACTAAAAAGAGAGACAAAAACAAAATCTCGAGAGAAAATTACTAGAAAAAGACAGACATTTCTTACTTAAAAAATCATAACCAAAAGTTATTGGTACAAATAAACGAGTCAAAAGATAAGAAAAAAATGAATCATAAGTCAGAACAAGCTAATCACGATCTCATTAAAAAATTAACAGAGAAAGATGAAGAGAACTTTCGTTTAAAGAACCATAATCAAAGCTTGGTTGAACAAATCAAGAAGTTAAAGAATGAGAAGAAATTATCCGAAAAAGTTGAAGAAAACTTTCCCCTGAGAATCCTTAATCAACAATTGCTTGCGCAAATTAAAAGTTTAAAGAACGAAATAACGAAAAATTTGGAATCAAAAAATGGAGAGGATAAGTCAGGAAATAAGGAAGAACTTTTACGTTTAAGGCGACATAATTAAGAATTACTTACCCAAATTAGAAAGCTAAAGCATGATAAGAAGTCTTTACAAAAAGAGTTAGATCACAAAGAAACAATGATTAAATTAGTTGAAATAGAGAGGCTTCTAGTTCAAAAATTCCAAAATTTAGAGAAAGAAACAAACACTGATCCAATTGAATTACCAGAAACATCAAAAGTTGAAAAACGATCCAAGAAACAATATCCATAAGAGATTTGGGTGCCTTATCGTCATCCAAATCACAAGAGTCATTACGACCAACAAGGTCAAGAGGAATCTAAACAATGTTCTTCTTACCAACAACTAGACTATAACATTGAAAATGAAGACAAAATTGACAACTTCTATGGAAGCTTAAAATAATAAATCCTATCCGAACAAGCAATCATCAAATAGTTTGAATGAAAGTAGATTTGGGATGGATCACTTCCAAAAAGATGCAACATATTACTTCAGAAATTTGAAAATTATATCGTTTTGTTTCTTCAAGTGTCACAATTACAAAACAAAAGATCATGATAAGTTAGTTCGAGTTAGAACAAGAGATAGGTCCTTCTCTAATCATGCTTTGAGGACACAACATTTTTAAGGGGAAGGCAATTTAACATACAAAACATATAAATATTAAGTGATAATAATAATAATAAATTGTTATTAATTGTATGAAGGACACATCATTTCATGGATGGTCACCATATGTGCCTTTAGGCTCTCTATATATTTGGAACTCTCATTGTACATCTATTAATCATATATTATCTATTTTGTCTCATTATATACATTCTTATTCAATATATTTATTGTCCAGTATGGATTACAATTATTTATTCCATTTATGATAGATGTTCGTCGTAAGAATCAGATTGGTTATTTTCATTTTGCATCTGATTTCACTATGGCTGCTATGCGTTTGCAAAAGAATCAAGAAGGAATGGAGAAGTCTATTGCATTCATGAACAGAGCTTCCCAAGGGTTAGAACTTAAATACGAGCTTATGGAAAAACAAGTGTATGCATTGGTGAAAGGCTTGGCCTACTTTAAAGATTACTTCTAGAATGGTCGAGTGGTAGCATATGTACCTCACCCCATGGTTAAGGAGATACTGATACAAAATGAATGTAGTGGAACCAGGGGGAGGTGGATCACAAAGGTCCAAGAGTATGATCTTGAGATCAAGCCTATCAAGTTGGTCAAAGGGAAAGGGTTAGCGAAAATGATGGCTAAGAACACCTTGGATGCAATTCAACACAGTCCCATTGAGGTTCAGGTAAATTAATTGTCTGTGTCACTACAACATTGAGATTGATATGAAAATGTAATTTATTATTTGGCGAATTTATCTTGTCCTACTGACTTCACCTAGACGCAAAGGCTGCCAAGTATTGTCTTTTGTAGGGTGGCTTGGGATGAAGGAGTCTTTATGGGATCATTTTGCGGTGTGTAGATTAGGACGAATCCAGAGAGATCTTGAAAGATCTCCATTCAGGCGTGTGTGGTGGGCATTTTTCCGCTCGCACCACTGCACACAAGATCATGCATGCCAGTTACTATTGGCCTACATTGTTTGTAGTCGTGCATGCATTTGTGCGAGCATGCGAGTCATGCAAGAGATTTTAAGGGAAGCATGAGTTCCCTGCTTTACCTTTGGATCTAGTTATCATAGAGGCTCCTTTCCAACAATGGGGCCTTGAATTCATAGGACAACTCTCACAGGATTCTAATGATGGCCATAGTTGGATCCTTGTGGCCCCAAATTATTTTATTAGGTGGTTGGAGGCCATTCCACTCAAGATCTCTTCGAGTGCGAATATTGCCAATTTCTTAGAAGAGAACATCATTACTCGTTTTGGAGCTCCCAACAAAATCACTACAGATTGTTGAAATATTGTAACTGCAAAGAGTATTCTACTTAGTATTGAACTATTATCTTATAGATCAATCCCCTTTTGTGGATTGATCATATCAGGATTTGTGTAAGACTAAATCCCCTTTTGTGGATTGGTCAAACCCTAATTATATGTTGCTAATTAAGAAGTCGACCCCCAGGCCTAATTAAAGTGGTTTTAGCCACTAAAGAAGAAGTTGACCCTGCTTGATGAAGAGACACCACCCTAGCGCCTGCCAGCTAGTATAAATAAGAGTGGAAGGTGCCTCATTAGCTCACTCACTTAAGTCACTCATCTAGTACACAAGTTTGAAGGAAGTTGCAGTTGCCAGTGGCCGGAAGAAGGAAGAGAGAGGCACATTGCTCAGTGTTGGATATTCTCTTGTGTTTGGTTTATTATCTTGGCATTGTATTGACAATCTATATTAATGAAGTTTTTGTTGGGTTTTCTCCCCCACGAGGGTTTCCCAAGATAAATGTTGTGTACCTTGTGATTGTGTATCTTTTAGTGATCCTGTTTATGCTATTATTGTCTAGTAAATTGAAAAAAACTTAATAACTTCTCTAAATTTAACATGGTATCAGAGCTTCACTGAATATAGCACCTTTCACTGGGTTACCAAAAACGTCACTGTTGCCGTACAAGAAAATTAAGGCTTTTTGTTGGAAGAGAATTTCAGCCTAAAAAATATCTAGGGAAGTGCGCCCTAGCCTAGCGAACTCATTGGCAGCTTGAGCACACCTTTTCAGTGGACAGAGCCTCCGAAAAGTGAAACCCTAGTTTTTGTTGGTACCAAAAAACCAGAAAACGAAGAAACCATAACTAGTACCAGAAGTACCAGTTTCAAGGGGTAAAATTTGGATTTTCAGAAAACAGACTGCACCAGGCTACTTGCCTCAGCCAAGCGCACCTCCTGGTAAGTTCAGATTTAAATTCTGAGCACTTTCAATTTTCGGTCATTTTCTCAGCTCCAGGTCAAAATGCTTGCAAGCACCAAGCTTGTTGACAAGTTAGAAGGTGTGGATAACTTTTGTGCCTGAAAGTATAGGATTGCACTCATTCTTGAAGAGAATGACCCTGCAAGATTCATCAAGGAAAACATACCAGAACCTGTAGATGCTACAACCAAAGCAAAGTACCAGAAGGATATGGTTAGGGCCAAAAGAGTCATTGCAGACTCTATTAAAGATCACTTGATCCCTCAAGTGGCTTCTAAGAATACTCCAAAAGAAATGTTTGATTCCCTAACCAGAATGTATGAAGGAAGGAACATTAACCAGAAGATGAACTTGAGAACCCAACTCAAGAATACAAAGATGCAGAAAGGAGAAATAGTTCATGACTACTTCTCTAGGATCTCTCAATTCAAGGAAGAACTAGAAGCAATTGGAGATAACCTAGATGAAGATGAACTCATAATGACATCTCTTAATGGTCTCACAAGACCATGGGATGCATTCATTCAAACTATTTGTGCCAGAAAGAAGAAACTACAATTTGACAGTCTTTGGGAATAATGTGTTCAAGAAGATGCAAGAGTAGCTAATCGAGACGCAGTACTATTAAGGGATGAAGATCAAGCCCTAGCTTCTCATGCTAAAGGAGGAAAGAGAATGTCTCACTTCAATAAGGAGACCCACCTACATAAGGAATCTCACTCTCCAAATAGATTCATCCATAAAGAATCTCACCCTCCAAGGAGATTCCAGAAGTTTTAGAAAGGTCAAAGAAGAGAAAATGATTTCTCCTCTTATCAATGTTACCATTGTGACAAGATGGGACATATTGCTAAGAATTTTCCATCTAGAAGAGAAGAACGCAAGAAGAGAAATAACAAAAGACACCATGCCCATGCAATTTAAGATGATGAACCACCCACAAAGATGATTAAATAAAAGATTGAAGACTATGTCTTATTCTTTTCCCTCCTAGGATCAGTGTCACCTTGAGAGGAAACTTTGCTCATAGATAGTGGTGCTTCTAAGCACATGACAGGTTAGAGAGACATTCTCTCTAGCCTTACAAAAAAAAAAAAATTCCCCAGAAAGTTACGCTTGGAGATGATTACCAGTACCCTATCAAAGGAGTGGGAGAGTCCACCTACAAACTTGAATCAAGGACCCTGATGAAGATGAAGGATGTACTATATGTACCAGGTTTGACGAAGAATTTGCTTTCTATCTCAGCTTTAGATAAGAAAGGATTCAGGGTTGCATTCATAGATGGTGAAGTCCTTATGTGGCCTAAAGGAAAAATCATAGAAGATGCAATTGTTATTGGAACAGAAGAAGGTGGCCTGTACAAGTTAAAAGGTCACTCAGATGCAACCTTGACTCACTCTACTGAGAGTCCATGTGAACTTTGGCATAGAAGACTAGCTCACATCAACTACAAAGCCTTACCATATGTGAGCAAGGCAGTTACAGGTCTGTCAGATTTCAAGGTTGATCATGAAGGTGTGTGCAAGGGATGTGCACAAGGAAAGAACATAAAAAACCCTTTCCCGAAAAGCAACAGCAAATCCGAAGGAGTCTTGGAGCTCATCCACTCAGATGTATGTGGCCCAATGCCATCAATCTCTCTCAGTGGGTATGCATACTATGTGTCATTTATTGATGACTATTCTCACAAGACTTGGGTTTACTTCTTGAAATCAAAAGATGAAGTGTTTGGAAAATTCAAGGAATTTAAAGAAGAAAAAGCAAGATACTCAGTTCAAATAATGGAGGAGAATAAACCTCAAAAGAGTTTGTAAGATTTTGCAGAGATGTCGGGATTAAGGGAGAGCTCGCCACTCCCTACAATCCTCAACAGAATGGTGTAGTAGAAAGAAATAACAGAACTATAATGGAAGCAATGGAGACTATGATCCATGATCAAGATCTCCCAATGCACTTATGGGCAGAAACAACAAGAACAACAATGTATGTACAAAACATATTATCCCATAGTGCACTTGGGTTCAAAACCCCCGAAGAAATGTTCTCTGGAAAGAATCCAAAAGTAAGCCATCTCAAGATATTTGGTTGTCCAGTGTTTGTACACATTCCAAAAGAGAAGAGAACCAAGCTGGACCCTTCAGGAAAGAAGGGAATATTTTTCGGTTAATGTGAGGTCTCTAAGGCCTTTAGAATTTATTAACCACATTACCATCACAATTAGATCAACAAAGATGTAACCTTTGATGAAGATGCAACACTTAAGAAGTCAAGGAGATGCTAGCTTGAAGAAGTATATGAACAAGAACTTATAGCTCCCAGAGTTGCAGAACCAGTGAGGGAAGTCACAGTTTCCCCTGATGATGAGATTCAAGAAGATCATGATATGATAGAATCTCAAGAACCTCCCCAGATGATGATCTCTCACAAGAGAAAGCGAGCGTAGACGAGGGAACTTATTCAAGATGGAGAGAAGTATGGTGCCCCGGAAGGAACCATGAGACAAGTCAAGAAACCTAAATCATTCTCCAATTATATGGCTTTGATGTGTGATCTCATAGAGAAGGAGCCTACTTTCTTTGAAGAATTCATTCAGAAGAAAGAATGGGCAGATGCCATGACATAAGAATACCAATCAATTATAAAGAATGATGTATGGGAAATAGTTCCTAAATCGAAGAATAAAGATGTGGTATCTTCCAAATGGTTATACAAGATAAAAAAATGTTGTTGATGAAAGTATTGAAAAAAATAAAGCAAGGTTTGTAGCTCGTGGCTTTTCTCAAAAGGAAGGCATTGATTATGAAGAGACGTTTTCTCCTGTAGCCAAATACACTTCTATCGGAACCATCATTGCTCTTGCAACAAAGATAAAGTGGAAGTTACACTAGATGGATGTGAAAACAACCTTCTTAAATGGTGTTATCGAAGAAGAAGTGTATATAGAACAACCTCAAGGGTTTGAAGTTGAAGACATAAAGACTCATGTCAGTAGGTTGAAAAAGGCTCTGTACAGATTGAAGCAAGCTCCTAGAGCTTGGTATGGAAGGATTGACAGTTTCCTGACGATCTTGGGCTTTACCAAGAGTAAAGATGACTCTAACCTTTACTTCAAGGTTATGAATGATGAACTAGTTATACTACTGTTGTATGTAGATGACTTATTCTTAACTGGAGAAGAAAAACTCATCATTGATTGTAAGAAGAAGCTCGCTGCGGAATTTGAGATGAAAGACCTAGGCCTAATGCACTATTTCTTAAGTCTTGAGGTTTGACAGAGCCCAGAGAAGATCTTCCTTAACCAAGGGAAGTATGCAGTTCAAATACTTAAGAGGTTCAATATGTTGGAGTGTAAATCCACGAACACACCCATGGAAACAAAGTTGAAGCTCCTGGTTGATACTTCGTCAGAATTGGTTGATGCTACGCTTTACAGACAGATCATTGGATCGTTCATGTATCTGACGAATACCAGGCCAGATATATGTTTTGTTGTGAACACCTTGAGTCAGTATCTGGTAGAGCCCATACGTGTTCACCTTGTTGCTGCAAAACATGCGATGAGATACCTTAAGGGTTCGTTGGACTTTGGTCTCTGTTATAATGGAGATCATGACTTCAGACTGAGTGGTTATACCGATTCAGATTGGGCTGGAAGTGTTTCTGACAGGAAGAGCACTTCATGATGTTGTTTTAATTTGGGGTCAGCCATGACTTCATGGAAGAGTAGGAAGCAATCCAGTATTGCTCTCAGCATGACAGAAGCAGAATACATTGCTGCATGTTCCTCTAGTTGTGAAGCCATATGGCTTTGGAAGTTGTTGACATGTCTATTTGATCTGGAGATGGAAGCAAGCATGATTCTATGTGATAACCAGAGTTGCATAAAAATGATTGAGAACCCTGTGTTCCATGACAAGTCGAAGCACATAGAAATCCGGTATCACTACATTCGTGATATGGTCCAGAGGGGAGCTATAAAGCTCCAATATGTTGGCACAAATGAGCAGGTTGCATATGTATTGACCAAGCCTCTATGTCGTGTAAACTTTGAGCACTTTCGAGACAAGCTTGGTATAGTTTGAAAGGACCTCCCTCGAAAGGGGGAGTGATGTTGATGATACTATGGTACCCTGGCCAACAATGGGTAGCTAAGTTAAGATTTTATATCCTAGGGGATTGATCATCCCTAGACAGATCCCGAAGGTCTGGTAAGGATGGTCTGTTAGAGTACCTGTGCATGTATATGCTAGTTGTTGTCAGTAGTGGTAGCTCCGTTGGATTTTTATAGTCCTAGGGAATCTTATGATTCCCGGGCAGATCCCAAAGGTCCAGTAAGGACAGTCTATCAGAGTACCACGTGGTAGCTCAATTAGGATTTTATATCCTAGGGAATCTTATGATTCCTGGGCAGATCCCTAGGGACTGTCAGAGTACCACAAAATGTTGTTGATACACCTACCTCATTATGTTGCCCCATGATGATGATGATGATGATGTTGCTCCAGCCTTGTGTTGTGATGATGTTGTTTCTCCAGCCTCGTGTTGTGAGGTCGTTGATCTAGCCTCGTGCTTTTGATGGTGATGTTGTTGTTATTGCTTTTATGCTAACTGATGTTGATGTTTCAGGTTCCAGCTTCATGCTGTGAACGATGATGATGATGCCATTCCAGCTCCATACTTTGAATGATGATATTATTGATGATGAGAAAAACTTCCGATGATTTATAGATATGCTAGTCAGTGTTCCAGATGTTGTTGATGTTGCTTCCCTCTCTCTCCTAATGATGTTGTAGAATACCCTTCTTGTTAAGGGAGAGTGTTGAAATATTGTAACCGCAAAGATATTCTACTTATTATTGAGCTATTATCTTATAGATCAATCCCCTTTTGTGGATTGATCATGTCAGGCTTTGTATAAGACCAAATCCCCTTTTGTGGATTGGTCAAACCCTAATTATATGCTGCTAATTAAGAAGTCATCCCCCAGGCCTAATTAAAGTGGTTTTAGCCACTAAAGAAGAAGTCGACCTTGCTTGATGAAGAGACACCACCCTAGCACCTGCTAGCTAGTATAAATAAGAGTGGAAGGCGCCTGATTATCTCACTCACTCGAGTCACTCATCTAGTGCACAAGTTTGAAGGAAGCTGCAATTGCAAGTTGTCGAAAGAAGGAAGAGAGAGGCACATTGCTCAGTGTTAGATAATCTCTTGTGTTTGGTTTATTATCTTGGCATTGTATTGACAATCTATATTAAGGAAGTTTTTGCTGGGTTTTCTCCCCCATGAGAGTTTCCCAGGATAAATGATGTGTACCTTGTGATTGTGTATCTTTCAGTGATCCCACTTATGCTATTATTGTCTAGTAAATTGAAAAGAACTTAATAACTGCTCTAAATTTAACACAGATAATGTCGGTGTCTTTAGATCTATCGAGCTGGCGAATTTTTGCTCCCAATACAGTATTACGTTGGCTTATGTTGCCAACTATTATCCATAGGGGAATGGAATAGAAAAGTCCAACAATAAGAACCTTATCAAAATCCTCAGGAAGACCATTGGTGATAACAAGCAAGTTTGGGACAATAGCCTCAAGTATGCACTTTGGGCTGACAAAATTACCAAAAAACGTGCTACGAAAAAGAGTCCATTCGAGCTAGTTTATGGTTTGAATGTGGTTTTGCCCATAAATTTGAAGATGCCAATAAACAAGTTGTTGGGACAATTTCCAGACAACCAGGAGGCTTTGTAGCATCACATTGATAGGTTGGTGCAACTCAAATCAAAAGGGTGTTTGACCGCAAGGAAAAAGGAAAAAAACTATCAAGTTGGTGACATAGTTTTGCTATGGGACAAGAGAAATGAAAATTTTGGTGACCATGCCAAGTTTGATAGTCTATGGTTAGGCCCATATTATATTGATATGGTGGTGGGGCCCAACACTTTTCAACTATCCAACTTGGACGGTGAACATGAGGGGCTGCTAGTCAATGGGAAACGACTGAAATACTACTTCCAGTGAGGATTTAGTATTCAAAATAAAAAAATAAAAAATAAAAAGAAAGAAATTTTTTGTTTTTTTGGGGGTTTGGGATTTAGTTCACCTTGTTGTTTTAGTCATTTTTTCAGTCATTTCCAGATCTGTAGCTTGTTGTTTATGCTTTACGACAAAAAAATTTGGTCCCTTTTCTGTGCAAATTTTTCATTTTCATTTGCATGCTTTCAGTCCTAGTTATTTCTTGCTGTTTTTTCCTTCTTCTTGTCAGTTTTACACTTTCTTTTTGCAAAAATAAGTGCCTCACATGAGGCTGTTTTCTTCCCCAAGTGGCTTGCTGTCATTTTTTTTAGCCATGAGTCAGAAAGTAATATTTTGTTGAAGGCTTTTTCAGTTTTCCTCGCAGTTCTACCTGTAGAGTGATTCTGGATGAGGGTCAATTTAATTGTTTTTTGAAGCATTGGAGTCTTTAGGATGGGTAGAACAAAAGAGACATAGGAGAGTCTTTGAGTCACCTTATTGTTTGTTTTTTCGTTTTTCTCACTGATGTCTGTCTCTTTGAGTTGGTGGTCCACCTCATTTAGGACTAGGGACATGGTGTTGTTGTTATTTCATCTTGGTATTTACTTGATTACTTCACACCAGGAGAGAGGATTTCATCACTGCCTCTTCTCCTTCCAGATCATCCCTCATTGACTACGACACATCATCTGGGGGATGGTCCAGAAGTAGAGTAACTTGATGGATGTTATCCTCATTGACGACTATCTCGCACTCGACAAGGCTGATCATCATTGGGATTTGCTCGGGTGATCCTCGTCAGCGTTCAACATCGTGACATTTTTCACACTCACGGGTTTATTTGCATTATTGGTGGGTACCTTCGTGCCTGACATGTTTTGACATTATTGACATCTGACTAGGTGACCTCTTCCCAGGTGTCAACTTCGACTCATTTTCCACTGGGAAAGGTGTACAAATGTGGTGTACATTTCGAGTCCAGTGAGCCCTTTTCGGTATGACATGCGATTACTTTCTATTTTTAGTAGGTGGAGATCATGGGGCTAGATGATGATTTTGATTGTAGATTCCTTACAGAAAGACAAATCCGATGAGCATATTTTCATTGACTTTTGAGGACTTTCTATTTTTGGCAGTGTCTATTTTTAGATAGACTATTTTTGGTAGTGGTCTCTTAGTGGTCCTAGACATATTTGGGGTCTTTCCTATTTTTTAGGGAGATTGCTATTTTTGGGCATGTCTATTTTTAGCAGGGCTATTTTTACCATAAGTGGTCACCATGCTGGGTGACACGTGGTAGTCTCCAGAAATGACATGTGGCAGGCTGTAGAGTGCTAGGTTGGCGAATGATGGGGCATGCTACCGCCCAAACTAGCAGTCCTACAAGGTCTTAGACTACTATGGTAGCAACACAGGGGATAGGTGCTCAATGTCACCACAACACCTATCATTTTCCCTGTTTAAGCCAAACTCCTACGCTAAGAGGCTTTGGGAGGCTTCTCGCTAAGTTACACTTCACCACAAGAATATCAAGACCAGTGCTTAAACACAGTATACTAGGTGAAGGTAGGAGTTAATTGTTTCTATGCTTGCTAAAATAAAATGTCTTGCAGAAAATAAAGAGACCAAACAATAAGCTAACTTACCCTCAATCTTCAAGAATAATGACCAAATAAAGTACAAGAGAGGGGTAAACATTCTTACCACTTTCCGGATGATTTTCTATGTGAATACCTTGATCAAAGTGGCTGGAAATGAGAGATTTTCTCACTGTCTTTTTATTTCAGACCTGCAAAACAAAGTAAAGCATAGAAACCAGCAAGGAAAATGGCCTTTTAAGGCTTCCCACAAGTGCAAAATGCACTAGATCACTAGATCTCTGGGTAAGGAGGGTAGGGAAGCTAAGTATAAGTGTTTATTGATCCCTAGAGCCTTAAAAATAATGTAAAATTAATTTCCAACAAACTCGAATTTACTTTTGTAGAATTGGAGTTCAAATCCCCCTAGGGTCAAAACCCAAAATTTGCTACAACTAATAAAATTGATTGTGGGGTTGTAATTTTACTCTATAGTGACAAGAAAATAAATATATAGGATATAAATTGGATCTGGAATGAAAGTAGAAGGGTTTAGGAAGTGAAAACTCACAATATGCACCCTTTTGAATGTCCACAATAGTGTAGATCTGAAGATTTTTCTTGTTGTTATACTACATACCTGCATTCTATTTCTTAAACTCTTATAAGATGTGTTCTATTAAGCATAAAACCCAAGGGACTATATATCTTGGGGTAGTGAAATTCCCAAAAGGCAAAAACCTCAAGATCTACTAGCTTGTAACAATAAAATTAACATGCAAAGCTAAGATATGATATTTTTGGTATTTTTTTATAATAAAAGGTTTGATTTTAAAAATATTTTGAAATAAAATGGTTGAAGAAAACAAGAGATTTCTTTTTTTACCTTTTACTTTTACCTTGAGATGTCTCTTGGTTTGTGCAATTATGACTCTACAAGCTTAAGATTGGTCCAGATGAATTTCTAGTCAATTGAGTTTGGAGTGGAAACACTATTGCCCCCAATGCTAGAAATTAAATAAGAAATGGGTTCCTCCTTGGATTTTCTAGGAGAGCGCCTCTACAGGATGGTCTCTAAGATAATCAATCAACTAGGGTCGAAGTGATAATAGATCACTTGGTTGAAGCTACTCTCAAAGGCGTTGGTCCAACAACTTGTGTGTATTATACTTGGATCTCACAAAGAAAGTAAGGAGACGAAGGTCTATCTTCTTTCTTCCACGTGACTATGTATCCCCTCAATGGATTGATTGATTATCTCTCGCAAGTCTCCCAAGGAACTCTTGTCAAAGCACAATTAAATATATCCAAGACCAAGAAAAACAAACATTACACCATATAATCCACAATGACACAAGAGAATTGAGTTCTGAAAAATGGCATTACGATCTCAGAAAGTTTCAACAACATCAAATGAGAGGAGGAGCTAGCCTTATATAGTTAAATTTGTAACGACTAGTTTCTAACTCCCTCAAAAAAAAAATTCTTGGTTTGTTCATCCACAATTAGTTGGAGGCTAAACCATTGATAATATTTTTTTATTACATCACTCCATGGTCAAAATGGGATAAAATCCATTTTTAGAATGCTTGACCAATTGATTTGTCCACATGAGAGGTTCTCCCCACCCGAAAGAGAGGTTGTATGGTACTTGAGAAGTTTGTTTTGGGTGAAGGAAGCTCAACGTTCCACTTGGGGACATTTCCATCTTGAAGAATGATCTACAATGATCATAATTTTTCCACTTTGACTCCAACGTCTAGCTTGACCAATTAATGGAGGTTATGATTTGTCCCAAGAGGGGCGAATTGGTCATTTGGTGAACTAACTCATTAATTTGCTTGGTTGGAGAAGGAATTTTGACTTGCCAAAATTATTCCAATGCTAGAAGACCCCAATGTTCCATTCTTTGACCACTTGACCTTGAAATAAGTTCCCAACGAATTTTTAGGAGTGGGATGATTTTCTCTTGGGAGGCAATATCTCCCTCAATATTCCATCAATGAAAATTCTGCAATACGGGTTTTGCTTGTGATTTTTTTTTTTGGCCTTTTTGAACCCATGTTGTATTTTTCCTTGAGGACCACTGCCTCAAAAGACGTGCACTGCCTCAAAAGACGTGCAATGATGAAAAATTTGTGAGACTGCCATGTTGAGAACAAAAATGATAGTGCACCATGGCCTAGGTATGCCTACAGATTCAATAGAAAAATAACCATGTGGTAAGACATAGGTGTGCATGACCTGGACTGGACTAGGCTCCATAAATTGCAATCACCCCTGCATACGACATGTGGCTCCTTACAATCATGTGTCCCAATAGATCCCTGCCACAACCTCCAATCCTATCCAAGACGAGAGATAGTGAGACGAGGACATAAAGGGATTGATCATGATTGGACTAAGTCCAAAATTCCACTACAAAATCATCCACTATGATTTACATGGCTTTAAATTGCATACTCGGGCTTACAATGGTGTAGCCAAGTAAAAACATATGCTACCTCTTGGAGAGGTAACAAGGCCCAAGAGGTGGTTGAATGAATCATGTGAGCGCCTACCTTTATTTTCTCACCTAACCCAAGGCACCTACCTCTTTTCTCTCACCTATTTCCCCCTTTCTCTCAAGTAACTCCCTCTCTCTCCCTAAAATCACTCCCCCTTTCCTCTCCACTCCTTCCTCATTCAAAGGGGGAGCACCACTTTTATGGGGCACCTACCTTTATTCTCTCACCTAACCCAAGGCGCCCTCCTTTCCCTCTCACCTACCTCCCCTTTTCTCCCTAACTCCCTCTCTCAACCACCTAATTCCCCCCTTTCTCTCCCTATTTCCTTCTTTCCCTTAATTCTTTCCCCCTTTCACTCCACTCTCTCCTCATTCAAGGGGGGTGCACCACCTTCCTCACCTTACCCAAGGTGCCCTCTTCTTCCCTCTTGGGCTATATATGTAGCTTCTCTCCATTGTCAAAGGTCTGGATCTTCTTTGTTGACAGCTCACTACTTCAGATTTCTCTCCTCTTCTCTCTTTCTAGATTCTGTGTTGTATGCAAGGATCACCACTACACCATTTTTATACCTATTTCCTTGGCGCAATCAGTCTCTTGGCATTTGCAGAAATAAAATCTTGACGTGCTTGTACTGAGCCTTCTTGGTTTGTTGGTGTTTCAGATTGTGAATTGTCTATTTTTCAGAAGTTATTTGCATATCATTTGGGTATTGATCTGCTATTTGATATTGCTTTCTACGTATTTTACTTGCTGATTTCGAGCTAACGATTGCAGGGATTTCACCAAAACATATAAAAAAACATACTTTCAAACTTTGGTTGTCTAAACGCAGCCTCAACTCTCTTTATTTGCTGCTGTTATAACATTTTGTTTTGCAGATTTACAGGTAGCGCACAAGAAGAAAGAGATCAAGGGACACCCCCCTGAGGTTAGCTTGCACCAGCCCAAAAGGAGAGGACTCTGTTAGTGACATCTTAGGGACAGATTTCCTATAATTAACATTGTTTTCCGTGCAGATTTCAAGCTGTTTCAGATCTGTTTTAGGGTGTGGAAAATAGTGCTAATAGAGCTCTGCCAGGGTGAATGAAGACCACCACAGTTGTACCCTTCACTTTGCTTTTTACCCTCAAAGTATGCTATTGAGTAATTCCCTACATGGGAGACAGTTGGTATTTGATGTTCTTGGACCTTTTCATCCACAATATGCTCCTCCATGACTATTGATTCCTCTCGATCGCTGCCAACTACTTTAGGTTCTATTTCATTGACAATTTCAATCATATGGATGTTTTCAGAAGCCTTTCATTTGTGCCCCTTGGACCAGGTTTCTTTACAAATGTCTTAAAGCAACTTTGAATCTAAATCATCAAAAACATTAGGGCCCAAAACTTTGGCTTTTGATGGGCCAATATTAGGGACTAGAGAGGAGTTGGGTTTGTCATTTCCTTTAGAATCAACTTTTGCTGCTAAACTAGTTCTAAGTCTACTCCTAACAACCTCTGGATAGGCCTTTGTATGTTGAGTTGTAAGTCTACTCCTAACAGCCTCTGGATAGGCCTTTGCATGTTGAATGGCCTCTTCCAAGGTACTAGGCTTCAAAGCCTTGACATACCCCTTGATGGACTCCAATCCATCGATATACATAGCAACCCCACACATGTGAGAAATATTTCAATCAACATGTGAGAAATATTTTCAATCAACAAGCTGGCTTGACAGAATTCCCTTGAATAATAAGCCACTGTGCCTTGTTGTTTCATGATCTTGAGGGCTAAGAAGTAGTCTTCTTGGATATCAACCTTGTTTCTGCCCAAACCTTCACTTTAAGTGGCAATGTCCTAAAACACAAGTGCAGCCTTAAAGGAACCAAGAAGGGTTGTCCATTGTCACCACAACAATGTCCTCTTTCACTTTCTGCTGGCTCTCCTCTAGTACTTGGGGGGTGCACCTAGACAAAGTGTATATTGAATCTCTAGAATTAAGGGATGGTGGGTTGCCAAGACCAGTGCCAATCCCAAAGGGTGAATGCAGTCAAGCTTAACTAGTAAGAGGGTTTGATAATTATGGAGAGAGGTGTAGTTAGGTTGTTACAAACATGTACTTAACCAGCCACATGAACTCTTTAATATGCAGAAAGTTAAAGAAGGGGCCCTTCCAAAGGTGCACCATTTCAACTATTACAAATTAGCAACAATGATGTGCAACCTTTGAATAACATATGATATCAATAGCCTTTCATGGAAATGACTTATAACTACCAAATATTGACAATGATAAGCAACAAGTTTAATGAGGATTTCACCTCTACTTTTCCTTCTTCAATGACGACACAGTTATTATATGAATGTCATTACAGCAGATTTGTAAGAGCAATTTCAGCACTCAAATACATCCATGCAAAATACAAAAGAAGATGATGAACCTCACATTTACTATCCCGTTAACTTCATCCTCCAATAGATTTACAATCAGGCTCAGAGGGGATCTCCCTATCAATCTAACCATGAAAAACAAATGAGGGAGCTACTCTTCAAAATAGAGTCTGTAGTTAAACCTCTTACAGTAAAATAGTTATATGTGGCTTCTAGGTCCACAACATCCTCCAAGAAGAAATAATAAAATATTGACAACTTCTAGATCCATAATTTGCTCCATGGAGAAATAATAAAAAAATACATAGACAATGTAACTGATCTCCTCAAAAGAAGGGTGTTCCTTATTCTAAGGCCTTTAATGGTCTTGTAGCACGTGCTTGATGCCTTCTTGCTGCCACATGTCAGCCTCATATGGAGGACGCATTCCTTCAACATGCACGTTTGACCTTGTAACAAGGTCTTGGATGCCACTTGCCCACTTTCTACTTGTAGCGCTTCTCAAGATAACAAACTATGACCAACTCCTATTAAAATGATAATAAAGGACCAAGTCTTGGGGTGCTCCTCTAATCATGCTAATCAATTCCTCAAAATGTGGATCTCATGGATGCATGTGCCTCTTACAGATTAATAAATTAATGGCCCCTTGATGCAATTCTTTCTCCAAGAAATAACCTAAGTCACCTTACACGTCCAACCCCCCCCTCGTGTCGTGAATCCTACGTTTCGGACACCAAACGGTAGGACACGTGTCGGATACGCGTTTAAAACGTGTCATGTTCATAGGACACGTGTGTCTTGAAAATAGGACACGTGTCCTGCTTAGAAAATGACCTTGGCTCATGTTTTCTCATGCAATTTGCAGTTGTGTGGTGTTTCAGTGTGCAACTAAGGGTTAATTTGCCTTACTAATTCTATTTAGAGAGGTCCCCACCCCCTCCATTTTACCCGCCCTAGTAAGTAAAAGTGACATTCTCCTTTATCTTTCATTTTCATCCTTTTACTTAAATTTTTAACATTACCATTAATTATTTCAGGATGTTTGAGAGTGGTTCCAACCTCATTGGACTTCATATGGAGAAAGTAGAATTTTA
>ML776567.1:1118023-1159058 GCA_009831015.1 Picea engelmannii
CTCGATGTTGGTGGCATTGATTGTTGAACTCTTCTGTCACGACCCCAGTAAAAATGTACCCTTCACTCAAGTATAAACTCTTTTGTTGAACTCTTCTCTTTGTCATCATGTCAAGTGACTTAGTGGTGTATCTGCACACTGACCTCTGTCTTATTTGCAGGCACTGGGCAGAGAGAAGAGTGGTTGAAGGGAAAGACAAAGATGTGGGATGTGTTTCCTCATGATATGGGTTTGGACAACAGTGTTGAGTTGGCAATGTCATCATTTATGTTAGTAACTTAGTAACTTAGTAGTTACTAAGTTAGTACTAGTTGTATGATTAAATTTGTATCATCATCATGTAATTGTTTACAGTTTAATTATTTCATTTTTGCATGTGTAATTCATGATTTAAATTTTGATATATATATATATATATATATATATATATATATATATATATATATATATATATATATAATGTGTCCTTTGTGTCCTATTTCCGGGGGTTGTCGTGCCCGTGTCGGATACTCGTATCAGGTGACTTAGGAAATAACCATATAATATATTGGCAACTTCTAGATCCATGTGCATCATAACTGAATTGTATTACTAGATGGGCCTCTAAGATGATACACCCTAGGGATCTGTGCAAAAATGGAACTGCCTCATTAATCATATAACAAAGCTCTCCATGAGCCACCCTTTGACCAAGACTTCTTCCCAAGATAGCAACTAGGCTAAGCGCTCCCTTCAAGCATGGCTTTTGTACTTAAAATATTTTTTTTTTTATGTCTAGTGACTTCCTTTAGTCGAGCGCTCTCTATGCCTGGACCCTTTGACCTAGAATCAAACATGCAATGTGCATTTGCCTCCATTTTAAGGCAGGGCGTTCCATCTATTAGGCCTGGACTTTGCTGTATATATACTTCTACAGGTCAGATCTGGACATACATAGTGCATCAAAGGTATTAGGGAGCTGAATAAATATCTTTCAGATTACAAAACTACCTTCTTGACTGCTGTTTTGATGACTGACACCACAGAGAAAAGACTAAACAGATCTGGCATTGAGGTTCATACTGAAAACACCACCAAAGTCAACCTATTCCTGTAGCTTCATTCACTGAAACAAACCTAGACTAAACATTCTATATGCCAAATTTGATGCTGTTATGAGAGATTTT
This sequence comes from Picea engelmannii, assembly GCA_009831015.1. NCBI lineage: Eukaryota > Viridiplantae > Streptophyta > Pinopsida > Pinales > Pinaceae > Picea > Picea engelmannii. The sequence goes on from ML776567.1 coordinate 1,119,190, forward strand.
AGACCAATCCATCGATGCTTCCAATTGTTGCTGCTACAGATCTTCATTAATGAATCAAATATCCTTGGAAGCACGAACACAGATCTGTTTCAGAGCAGACACACACATCAACACCCACTCAGCAGAATAATCTCTAAGCTAGCAGTGTCCTGACTGCTGGTTTGCATTCTGAATATGAGTCTTCAGGCACCAAATTCTGGGCTGCTTTCCCTTTGGTGAAGAAGTATAATAAATACCTCCAGGCCTGGAGATTGTAATTTGATATACTTTCTCAAATTCTGAACTGGTGTTACCGAGGCAATGGGTTTTTCAGGTCTCCTACATAGCATGGCCAAAAATATGCTGATGAATAAATCAATCAATGCAAGCTTCAACAATCAGATGCCATATGCTTTCTCCTGTTCTGCTTGAACAATCATCAAAGCTTACATTCCCACCATTAGGTTAGAAACAAAGTCAGCTGCTCTGGCAGCAGCTTGATTGGCTGTAGAAACTATAGATTGAAGAGGGGGTAATAGACCCACAAACTGTCCCAAAAGCCTAAGGCCTGATACTAAGGCTGATCACCTTGTACCTAACCCTTTCCTTCGTGGTCACAAATTCTCCTGCCAACTACAGCCTGCAGAGGTTTGGCCAATTTGGCCAGTATCTCAATAGCAGATGTGGTTGGAAGTTTTTTCTTCCATTGCTTTTTCTATTAAAAGAAAGCCAGGAGGCAGCACACCCTATTACATGATTATGTTCAAAATTCAAATAAAGGCATGCATCAATAAGTGCTCTGATTGTATGGTGTTGATTAGGTCAGAATTCTTGACTTAGACCCTGTTGCATACAGCCAGTCAATTTTGTAAACAATTCTGCAACCATCTTTGAATTTGACAATGATGAGTGGCCTTCATGTATTTGCAGATGTTGACATAAGCCATTCCATTTTTCAGGCATGCTGGACATTAGAGCTGGAATACACCTGGAAAATATGCCTAAACAGGCTCTTAACTCCACAAATCTGCCCTGATCCTCATTTCGGTTCAGCAATATCAAACGAAATTCTAAAAAAAGGTCTTTCAAACCTGCTGAAATGAACTAGACAAACACCAATCTGAGAATGTTCACATCAAACAGTTATATGACTAACCAGCTCAATGGGGTTAACTTTTAAGTGCTCTTGTTTAGGTGCCTCTGAAAACTCTCAAAATGCTCATGCATTTTGAGGGCTAACAAACCTGAAAATTTTGATATAATGCAATCACAAATTGGTACCAGGTGGTTATATCTGGTTCACCATCCCCTTCCATGTAGCCCTCCTAATGTTGTTCAATCATCTGCTTCCAATTGAACACTGATCCTTCAAGGTGTAAAGTGGAAAATTGTATTTTTGGTAATCCCCCATAGGGTTTAATCGAAAGAAACAAGCCAACATTCTTATCAAGGCCTTTGGTTTAATAGCTTCGCTACAACCATCAAACTTAGGAATGTCAATTTTCTTCATCAGCCTCTGATTTATGTGGTCCCCTCAGTTCACCCAATTCCCTTGATTAAAAAGGTCGTCACCTCTTCTATTATGATTTCCCACAAAAGGTTTTGCTCATGATCATGATGTCCACCCTCCCTCCTTCAGTTACAGGGTCCTTGCCATGCATCTTCTTCACTCCTCCCATTTCCTTATTCCCTTCTATGCAGTATCATTGTTTGCAGGGTTTGACGTTTTTGCCATATATTGTTATTTAAATTCTCCAAAAGGGAGTTCTTAGGGTTTCTTCCACCATTAATCCAATTTTTTATTTCAGGACATCTTCTCCATGAATAACTGAGTATGAAGCTATGGTGGATGTCTGTCCATGAGGCCAGGAAAGTGGCCCTGATGCCACTGTTATGTTACAAACCTTGCAATTTGATATTTTTTTGTTTTTGTTTGAAAGCAAAATTTGGAATCTGAAAAACGCTAACGACAACAAAAACAATAACAAAACAATAGTAATGATTGTTCCAACAACTGTATATTCTATATTACCAGTGCAGAAATTCTAACAATTTACCAGTATTGGACTTGATAGCAGATTCTAGCATTAATAGAGGAATGGAGAACAATAGTTGCGGCTAGTAACAACATTTCATTGCTTACAAATCCTCAACACATACAACTTGAAACTATCCTGAGCAGGCGTGGACACCAACTTATGCCAAATGCAAGCCAGTATAAATCTGTTCTTCGTGCAAATATTGTCTTCTAGACTACCTGCAATAGCACTCTTCCCAAAAATACCCCTATTCTAACGTCTAAGAATCTCTTTGTAACGAAAACAACTACTTTTTATGTTAATTAGACAGACTGATATATTTAAACTAATTGACATAATTAGTCTCGCTGATGGACTGAAGGAACTTTTTCATGAACTCCCACTTTTTTGTTAGTGACACTGATTGACATAAATAAACTAATTGACATTGTTAGACTGACTGACTTTTTTGTTAACTCCGATAATTAAACTGATTGATTGAATGTTTAAGTTGTTGAGTACTAATAACTAGTGCCACTTAACATCCTCGAGTATTGCAACAACCCCTACCCCCGTTCCTTGAATTTCTTTGCCCACAAAACAATTGTAGTGCTGGGCGCTGTAGGATACCTTCCTATGTCACCTCTGTGCTGGTAGAGCTTTCATCTATCCAGTGATAGTCCATGGGGCAGATCTTCGAAGACATGCAAATTCATTAGTCAACTGTTGCACCTCTTTTTGTATTTTTGTTTTTTGAGTCTTAGCACTACCATGCAATCCTTTCATGGAATCACACAGGAAAATGAAACATGGTTCATTCTTAGCAAGTTGTTTGGACATTTTGTTTGTTGAAATCTGTTTGTTCGCACCCGGTTGTAGTCCTCTAACAACAATCAGCTGCTGTCCTTCCTCAAATTTTAGGTACAATTGCTCCAGATTCATGTGGAATTCACCCAAAGTTTTCAACCACTGAGCTCATATGACCACATCAGCCCCTGCTAGAGCCACAACTTAAAAAACAAAGTTTAACTCATAGTTTTCCAACTACAATTTCATTCCTTTGATCATCTCATTGCACTCCATCATATTGTCAATAGCCATTGATACCAAGAAATTTTGTAATGGGACAACATTTAGGCCTGCAACAATCCCAACTTTGCATTTATGAAGTTATGTGTGTTGCCAGAATCAAATTTTGTAATGGGACAACATTTAGGCCTGCAACAATCCCAACTTTGCATCTATGAAGTTATGTGCGTTGCCAGAATCAATAAGAGTCGCCACAGTTCTACCCATGACATTGCTTTTTACCCTCAAAGTATGGTATTGTGTAATTCCCAACATGGCAGGCAGGGAAATGGTATTTGTTGTTCTTGGTATTTTTTATTCACAGTATGCTCCTCCATGACTGTTGATTCCCCTTGATCCCTATCAACTGCTTCAGGTTCTTTTCCATTGACAATCTCAATCACATGTATCTTTCCACAAGCCTTGCATTTGTGTCCCTTGGACTAGGTTTCTTTACAAGTGTAGCAGAGCCCCTTTGAACGTAAGTTATCAAAAACAAAAAGAGCCAAAGCTTTGGCTTTTGATGGGTCAATATTTGGGACTAGAGAGGTGTTGGGTTTTTTTATTTCCTTTAGAGTCAATTTTTGTTGCTGAACAAGTTGTCAATCAATTCCTAACAACTTCTAAATAGGCCTTTGCCTATTGAATGGCCTCCTCCAAGGTACTGGGATTCAAAGCCTTGCGATACTTAAAGAAATACTTTCAACCAGGGTACAAGGGGCTCCTCCAAGGTACTTTCAACCAGGAAAATATGTGTCATCACAATTATAGAAATGAATCACATGCTTAAAGAAATACTTTCAACCAGCCACTTGGTTTGGCAGAATTGCCTTGAATAATATGCCATTGTGCTTTGTTGTTTCATGTTCTCGAGGGATAAGATGTAGTCTTCTTGGGTATAAGTCTCAAAATTTTGATAGAGCGTAGTTGCCTATTTGTCCTAGGTGGTTATATATGGTTTTCCATCCCCTTCCTTGTAGCCCTCCTCTCATTGTTGTTCAATCATCTTCCACCAATTAAAAACTGATCCTTTAAGGTGTAAAGTGACAAATTGAAGTTTTTGGTAATTCCCCATAGGGTTTAATCGAAAGAAACAATACAACTTGCCTATCCGGGCCCTTGGCTTAATAGCTTCTTGACAACCATCAAACTTAGGAATAGGAACCTTCTCCATTAGCCTTTGATTTATGTGGTCCCTTCCCTAGTTCACTCAATTGCCTTGATTAAAAGGGTTGCCACCACTTCTATTACGATTTCTTTGATGATCATGATGTCTAACTTCCCTCTGATTACGGGGTCCTTTACAACCATCTTCTTGTTAAGGACCTAATCTCTCTAACCCCTCATGTAGGTAAAATAATATGTTTTCCATGTAATCAAGGCCGACATTAGTTAATAAGACCTATTTAATAAATGTGAACAAGTCAATGTAAGAAGACCTAATAGAAGCTTATGCTTCTAGAAAGATCTTCCTCTAGAATGTTCTTTAGAAGATAGAATTAGTATAAATAAGAGTAGGAGGCATGGAAAACTTTGTCTTGAGAATTATTGTAATAGAGTGTTGCTCTGCTGGAGGTTGCCCCCTTGTTATAGCCCTAAAATGCCCTACTTATGCATACATGGCCTTGGCCCTCTTATTTGCATTTTTTGCCAAAGCATTGTTGTGAAGCTCTTCTAACCATTTTTCAGAAGATATACGTGCCCTGCACCATTACAGCCCGCGTACACATGCTTGTTACACCACTACAACTCACGTACATATGCTTGCTGCACCATTACAACCCGCGTATGCTTGCAAAAGTTGCAAGGAATTCGTTGAAATTCACGGGCTATTGGAAGTTTCCCAACTAATCCACCTACTATAGCCCGTCACCCAATCGAATAACCATCCTTTGTCATATAAAAGGAGGTGTTGGGGTCTCATTTCACATCCAAGCATAAGAACATTGAAACTCTGCCCAATTTCACTTCCCTTCCTTGCCCAAGATATTGCTGCCTTTTGTGAGATATTGCCTCAACATTCCCTCATCAACCCCTTCTTCCTCCATTCAACCCATTTCCTTCCATTTGAGGTGATCAAAAGGTTGAGAGAAGAAGTCCATTCAAGGTGCACTTGGAGCATGGTAAAGAGGAGCTTGGACCAAGTTCGGGGAACAGTGGCTGACACAAATTGTAAGGTATAATCTTTGTATGATGAATAAAATAATCACATTTTCCTGTCCCAAATGATGGTGTTTTGAGTATTTTTATTGATTTATACTTAACATTTAATATCTAACTCTAACTCATGGATAGAATAGCATGCTTGTAGTTCTTGTTTGCCTATCTTTGGATGTAGGTCAGCCTTGGGAGGAGACGTGCAGTCAATGGAACCATTGAACACTTGGAATTCAAAATGGAGGGCATGTCAAATGCCTTCTTTTGGTAATGCTTTATCAGTGGCCTAAAAGATGAAATCTATACTCATGTTCTAATGTCACGCCCCCAGACTTGGTTGGAAGCTACTCAATGAGCTAAGGAAGCACAAAAAATTGTCTCCTCCTAGACCAAAAAACCATCCTTTCTTCCTCGCCCTAAACCCACCAATCCTACCCCTCCTGCAACTCCCCTCAAGATCCAGAAATTAACCCATGCAGAAATGGTTGAATGCCAATTCAAGGGTCTTTGCTATAATTGTGATGACACATATTTTCCAGGGAACAAGTGTAAGGAACAAAAGCTTTTTATGGCCATGTCTGAGGATGCTTATAAAGATAGGTAGTTGTTTCCCATGTGGTTGAGCTACCACCACTAGCTGATCTGACTCCACCCTCTCATCCACCAAAAGTTGAACTGATGATTGCATTGAATGCCCTCACTGGTTTCTCTGCTCCCCAAACCCTCAAGTTAATTGGTTACATTAAGAATCAGAAAGTCATCATCCTTGTTGACAGTGGTGGCACCCATAATTTTATTCATCTCTGCATTACCCAAGAAATCAATTGTTATATCCATACAATCAATAATTTTAAAATCATGTTTGCCAATGGAGGTTCCATGAAATGCGAGGGATGTGAAAATGTGCGGCTCCAAATTGGTCAGTATCACTTGAAATCTCATATGTTTTCTATAGATATGCGTGGTTGTGACATTGTGCTCCGTGCAGAATGGTTATGCACTCTCGGACCCATTCTCATGGATTTTAAGGAATTAACCATGCAATTCCAACAAGAGGGATAACAATATAAGTTCCAAGGCATCACAATAGGCTCACCTAATATCATCAGTTCCCATCGAATGGAAAAGCTCCTCAAAAAAGGTCATTCTGGAATTATTTCCCAACTCCACTCCATTCAAGTCATGGAGACACCCTCTGTGCATCCCGACCTGCAATCTATCCTCTCCTGACACCAAATTGTTTTTACCACTCCCCAGGGACTTCCTCCTTCTCGTGACGTCCATGTTCATTCCATTCCTCTCATATCGGGCAATCTTCCTGCCAATATTCACCCTTATCAGCATCCTTTTGATCAGAAGAATGAAATTGAGAAAATTGTTCAAAAATTGCTTAAAGCAGGTGTTATCCGTCCTAGTACCATCCCCTATTCTTCTCATGTGGTCATGGTACTCAAGAAAGAAGGCACTTGGCGGATGTGTCTTGATTTCCGCACCCTCAACAAACTCACAATAAAAGACAAATTTCCCATTCCTGTCATTGATGACCTATTGGATGAATTGAGTGGTGCTCAATACTTCACCAAAGTTGATATTTGTTTTGGCTACCACTGGATCCGTATGAAAGAGGAAGACATTCCCAAGACTGCATTTAGAACTCATGAGGGTCACTATGAGTTCTTGGTAATGCCCTTTGGCCTATGTAATTCTCCCTCCACTTTCCAAAGTCTCATGAATCATGTCTTTCGTCCTTTTCTCCGTCATTTTGTCTTAGTTTTCTTTGATGATATTCTCATCTACAGTAAAACTTTGACAACCCATCTCGCCCATGTGGATCAAGTTCTCCATCTACTCTCTCAGCACCAACATTTCCTCAAACATTTTAAATGTACCTTTGGAGCCTTGGAAGTGGAGTACATGTGTTAGATTGTCAACAAGGATGGTGTAAGGGTGGATCGTAAGAAGATTGAAGCTATGTAGGATTGGCCTTGCCCTAAAACTCTTAAGAGCTTGCGTAGTTTTCTTGGTTTAATGAGTTATTATCGCAAGTTTGTTTAGAATTATGGCAAACTCACAACCCCTCTCATTTCTCTCCTTAAAAATAATGCTTTCACTTGGACTCCAGTAGCTAATCAATCCTTCCATGCCTTGAAAGCAACTATGTACACAACTCTTGTCCCAACACTTCCTGACTTCACAAAGACCTTTGTACTGGAATGTAATGCTTCAGGAAAATAAATTGGGGTTGTTCTCATGCAAGAAGGCAGGTCTTTGGTCTTCAATAGCAAACAAATTTTGGAGAGACATTTGGGTCAATCAATTTATGAAAAATAAATGTTAGCTATTCTTCATGTCGTGTATCTTTGGTGTCCTTATCTATTGGGGTAACACTTCCAAATTAAAAATGATCATCAAAGCCTAAAGTATCTTCTAGAACATCGAATTTCATCCATGAAGCAACAAAAATGGATGACTAAGCTATTTGGATATGATTATGAGATCATTTACAAGAAGAGAAAATAAAATGTGGTTGCTAATGCTCTTTCCAGGAAGTATGAAGAAGAAGGGTCCCTCTTTTCCCTCTCCTTCATTGTACTAGATTGGCTCCAAGATGTTCGCCAGGAATGGTTGCAAGACCCCAAACTTTCTCTCTTGATCCAACAATTGCAACACCATTCTCCAACTTCTCTAGGGTACTCTTGGCACAATGAAGAGATTTGCTACAAATGCCATTTGCATTTAAGCAAATAGTCGCAACTTAAATCTATTGGAAAAATTTATATTTTTGGCACACTAGTTCAGTGGGAGTAACACTAGTTCAGTGGGAGTTAACTGACTAGTTCTATTTTAGACTTTCTTATTTTATACCATTAGTATTATGCATGCATTCCTAATTATAGGATGTCATTGCCTATATGAGTGAAGATCACTCACTCATTGATCAGATCATAATATACATTGATTCTCATTCTTCATATTTTATCTCTCTTCCTTTTCTTGATAAGCTTTGTTTGTGTATGCTTTAGCTAGGTCTCCTATGCAGGTTTCCATGAAACACTGACATGGTATCAAAGCGGAGCTGCTTGGAGCAACCCAGACAAGCTAGAGAAGAGCGAAAGAGGATTTGAGTAAATCTAGTTTCCGCAATCGTCGCGGCCTATCCCTATCGAAAGGTGCGACAATTGGAATAGTCATAGCTTATCCCTATCGAAGGGTGCGACGGTTGCTCTCAGACTTAAGAAAGTTTCTTTTTCTAGGTATCATTGCAGCCTATACACAGCCCAGGTGCGACGTCGCCGCACTGTGTTCTTCATCCAAGGTGCGACGATTCAATTTTTCACAATTGTCGCACTGTTTCCTTCACTAGGGTGTGACGATTCAGCATCATCACACTTTTTCCTTCTCTAGGGTGCGATGATTCAGCAACCCTCCAGAAAATCGGGTCTCTACAGTAAAATACCCATATCTCAAAATCTGTGATCTGGGTCAGGTTGAAATTTTGACCAGAGACGTATAGCATAGGGATGCTTATGCTCACCAAAAATATCCAAAACCCACATCATATTTTAGGATATATAGTTGTTTTATCATATTTGTAGCTGCCATAGAACCGTTTGTCATATCTTGGAATCCACGATCTGAGTTTTCAGGATCTTTTCAGAATCAATAGCAGGGATGGAGGCAATGCAACTTCTTCAATCAAGTCTGGTGATAATACTCACACCGTGCAACTATTTTGAATGGAAGCCGAAGGATGCATTCGAACTCAAAAGAAAAGGACTGTATAATTTGACGATGGCGACAAAAACAAAACCTACATTAGCGCTTGAGAAGACCAAATGGGCGAACCGTAAGGATGAGACCACATGACTACTTCTTGAGTTAATCTCCACTAATCTATGGTTTCATGTTGCCGCATGCAAGACTCCAAACGATATCTGGACCACCTTGAAAGGACTCTTTGGAAAGCAGGATGAGATGCGAGGTCATATGCTTGAGGTAGAGTTGAATACCTTAGACCCTAAAAGTTTTGATAATATACATGATCTCTTTACTAAATTTAAGTCTTTGCTATTGATCTTGGGTGAATGTGGTATTGTCAAGTATACACAAGAGAAACAACTTATTCTAACAATCTTGGCCAAGTTAGGACCAAAATATGTTGTATATGTCTCCAATTTCCATTCTAGCAGATGTCTTTTTGGAACAAATTGGAAAATGCCTACGATGGCTCAGTTCATTGAGTCTCTCACACAAGAACAGAAAAAACTCATACAGATGGGCCTCATCAAGGATTCCAAAGCACATGCACTCACCATGCATGATGGAAAAGGATCATCCAAATAGAACGGGAAGGAGAAACAGAACGAGAAGGAGGGATATTCCAAACCCTTTAACTATTCTTCAAGTTCCAAAGACTCTTCAGATTCCAAGAAGAAGAAGAAGGGAAAGCAGTGCACTTACTTCAATAAATCGAATCATGAAGAATCCACATGCACGAAGAAACAAATCGATCTTATGGCACAAGCACTTCAACAGAACAACCTTGGAAATTTCATTCTAGAGGGATTCAAGAAGCACAAGGAAGAAGTTTATGCTTGTAAGAAAGGTCATCATCATGCTCTTGTTGCAATTAATTCCTCATTTGATTCATGGATTATAGATTCTGGCGCATCACATCATATGGCAGCTAAAGAGGAAGTTTTCTCTTCTTTGAGTCCATGCTCAAGACCCCCTATTCTCATGGGGGATGATACTCCAGTAGCAGTAGCAGGAGAAGGGAGAGTGGAACCCCACAATGGTAGTTTTGAGAATGTTTTGCATGTTCCAAAGCTTTCTATGAATTTGCTCTCAGTTTATCAGATCACTCATAAAGGTAAAAAGGTTGAATTTACATCAGATTCAGTTTTAGTAATTGACATGCATAACAATTCCATCATTGTAATTGGTGAGGTGGATCATAAGTCAAGGTTGTATAAATTCACTAAGTTTTCTGATGATGACTCCTCTTTTCTACTTACACATAAGGAGAGTACTTTGCATGCACCTCCAGTGTATCATGCACATACTCTTGTGCTTCCATCAGTTTCAGACATCAGAGATGATTCCATACACTCAGATTATGTACATGGAAATGAGTAGGTAGTACAACCAGATAAGAAGCCAATGTTGAAGCTTCAATAAATGCTCAAGAAGGCACAGTTCACACTTTAGGAAGCAAGTATCCTTGTAGGGAATCCATTGGATTCGAGGAGGACTCGATCTCAACATGAGGATCCTTCTCATGTACTTTTAACTTTTGAACCAACGATGCCCATGCATTGCTATATGATTCAATCTTCTGATCCACATATCTACAGTGAGGCTGTTGGAAATCCACTATGGGAAGCAACCATGCAAATGGAGTATAACTCGCTTCTAAAGAATCAGACTTGGCATCTAGTTCCACTTCCACCATAAAGGAATATTTTCAGGTGCATATGGGTCCATAGGATCAAGAGGTACAAGGCTAGACAGGTTGCCAAAGGACTTCATCAGATCCATAAAGATTTTTCTACATCTTCACAAAGACTTTTAGTGAACATAAGTTTCAGGCTTTGCGGGATCGTCTTGCAGTGAAGAACATAGTTGCCTAGCAACTACCTTTTCTTCTTTTGATGCGTTGTCTTTTGAGGGGGGGTTTTGTTCCCATGTGGTTTTCCCTCTTTCCTCATTTTTATTCAGTGTTCATTAGTTGCATTGTACATGAGTACCTAATATGGCCTAGTAGTCGGGACTCATTTTTTACTCCATAGTGATGTTCAGGGGGGGTGTTGGAGAAATTTCTATTTTTGGCACACTAGTTCAGTGGGAGTAACATTAGTTCAGTGGGAGTTAACTGACTAGTTCTATTTTAGACTTTCTAATTTATACCATCACTATTATGCATGCATTCCTAATTATAGGATGTCATTGCCTATATGAGTGAAGATTACTCACTCATTGATCAGATCATAATATATATTGATTCTCATTCTTCATATTGTATCTCTCTTCCTTTTCTTGATAAGCTTTGTTTGTGTATGCTTTAGCTAGGTATCCTGTGCAGGTTTCCATGAAACACTGACAAAATCCACGGTGCTTTCTAAGCTTCATGCCTCACCCACAACTCGACATTCGTGGTTTACCAAAACCTATGAATGGGTCAAACGTTCTTTTTTTCAGGGATGGTATGAAACATGACGTCCGCACCTTTGTGGCTGAATGTGATGTCTTTCAACACAACAAGGGAGAAACAATCAAAGCTCTAAGCACACTCCAATTGCTTTCGATTCTCCCTACTATTTGGAGGTATATTTCTATTGATTTCATTGTTGGCTTACCTAAATCAGGCAATAAGTCAGTCATCATGGTGGTAGTCGACCGTCTTTCCAAATATGCTCATTTCCATGCTCTTCAACACCCATTCACCGCATCCACAGTGGCTCAAATTTTCATGGATAATATTTTCAAACTTCATGGCATGCCTCATTCTATTGTCTCTGACCGAGATCCAACTTTCACTAACAATTTTTGGCAAGAATTGTTCAGGCTCCAGGGAACCCAATTGCATCTCAACACCGCCTATCATCCCCAGACTGATGGCCAAACTGAAGTTGTCAACAAGTGTTTGGAGGCATATTTGTCGTGTTTTGCATTCGATCGACAAAACCAGTGGGCTCAGTGGTTACCCCTAGCTGAATGGTGGTACAACATATCTTACCATACAACTAATCGCATGACTCCTTTTGAAGTAGTGTACGAACAAAATCCACCGTCGGTTCTCTCATACATGTTAGGTGTCTTGAAGGTTCAGGAGGTTGACAAAAATCTTACAATCTAAGAGGCCATTCTCTATACCCTCAAAGAAAATTTGGTCATGGCTCAGAATCGCATGAAGCAACAAGTAGATCCAGGTTGTTCCTAATGCCAATTTGCTGAAGGGGACCAGGGGTTTCTTCGTCTGCAACCTTATAAGTAGACTTCATTCAAAGCTCATCATTGTCAGAAACTTGCTTCCAAATTTTATGGTCCTTATAAAATTCTCAAGCGAGTGGGGCTTGTGGCCTACTAGTAGCTTTTCCTAGTCATTATAAGCTCCATCCTATTTTTCATGTCTCATGCTTAAAGAAAGTGATTAGAAGTAAGTGCCAAATTCAAACCAGTCTCCATGAGTTGGATGAAGAGGGTTCCATTTGGTTGTAGCCACAAGTGGTTTTGGAACAACAAGAGTATCATCTCCATCAACGCACCATCAAAAAAGTGTTAGTTCAATGGAAAGATACAACTATAGAAAATGCCACCTGGGAGTTAACCACCCTTCTGTAACAATTTCTTCATCTCAAGACTTGAGGACAAGGATGTTCTTCAAGGGGGAGGGCATGTTAAGGACCTAACCTCCTTAACCCCTCACATAGGTAGAATAATATGTTTTCCATGTAATAAAGGATGACATTAGTTAATAAGGCCTATTTAATAAATGTGAACAAGTCCATGTAAGAAGACCTAATAGAAGCTTTCACTCTTAGAAAGATCTTCCTCTAGAATGTTCTTTAGAAGATAGAATTAGTATAAATAAGAGTAGGAGGCACGAGAAACTTTGTCTTGAGAATTATTGTAATAGAGCATTGCTCTATTGGAGGTTTCCCACTCGAAGAGGCAAGTGAACATTGCTTTCTATCAATAAAAGTATCATTTTTGGTATTGTAGTTCTCTACATTTTGTTGTTCCGCAGGTATTTTCTACAATATTTTTGTTTTCTTCTTATTATAATAGATCTGGTACCTAACACTTCTTTATTACTCCCATTTCCTTGTTCCTTACTGTTCAATAGTCTTTATAGGTCTTGATGTATTCGCTCCATATTGTTATAAAAATTCTCCAAGGGAGTTCTTAGCATTTCATCCTCCCATAGTGCAATTTATGATTCTAGGCCATCTTCTCCAAGAATAATTGAGTATGAAGCCATGGTGGATGTCTGTCCACGATGCCAAAAAATTGGCTTTGATAGCACTATTATGTTCCATAATTTGCAATATGCTATTTGTTTTGTTTCTTTTAGGAAAAATATGGAAATTGAAAATGTTAACAACAACAAAAACATTACAAAACAATAGTAATGTTTGTACCAGCTGTTGGCACACTTACTTATACCGAGGGGGGGGGTGTGAATCCGTATGAGACTGTTTTTACTTTTCTTTACTGTACTGAAATTATTATTTCATTACTTTAGCACCACAAGCAATAAACATATACATATATACATAGCACAATATTCAAGGATTTAACGTGGAAACTTAATTGGGAGAAAACCACAATATCTATCTATCTATCTATATATATATAGGCAACAATCTGCTACAAATACCAATCTGTTACAATATTTACAAGAACCAACCTTAAAGAAACACCAATTACTTCACCTGAGCATCAACTCAATAACACATGTAGGCACCAACCTACAGTTACAATATTTGTAGGCACCGACCTACTGGAGATACCAATCTCCTTAACTTAGCACCAACTCAGCAAGATGTAAGCATTAGCTTACTAGAAACACCAATCTTCTCAACTTGTCTGTCTGGATTAAATTCTTCTTAAACTATCAACAATACAAAAACAACACTTCACTCCAAGCTTTCTTTTGTACAAATATGTTATTTCATCGATTGCTTTTTCTTTGTTGTAATTCCCACAACACTCTCCACCTGTTTGCACTCAACAAGACTTCATATGTCCTATTTTTTGTCCTCACACCTTCTTGCCACCTTTAGACGATTACATTTCGTCCTCTTTCATTCCTGGCACCCAAAAACCTCAAAGTTTCACTTCCATATCATCACACATTGAAATGAATTAGGCCATCATTATTTATAGAGGTTACCGTGGATAATTTTTATGGATCAGGCCGGCCCTAAGTTGAGCAGAAAAATGTCGGCTTGATACACTGATCCCATGTGCCCAAGGCTTTGTCCACATACCAAAAATTGTGCTCACATGTTCAATTCCAAATCCTTTGACTTTTTCCTTAGAATCGGGCTGAAGAAAAATCCTTTGCAAATGGTCCTAATTTCTTTTGATTTCATGCGCGTTCTGTTCACTGTTTACTAGATTAGCTGGTCTCTTGAAATGCACACATGAAACCCTTTAGCCTTAACACTCAGCAACCATCGGATGAGACTTGGATTGAATGTTGACTGTTAATTTGTAGGGTCGATTGGTCTAGTTCACTAAAATGTTAACTGGGCCATCGGGCACCGGGTGGTAATCTTGACATCTACACAACTTCATAACCGAACTCCAGGGTGTTGGTTGCATCGACCACTGATTATGCTCAATTCAACCGGATTAACGGGGCACCGAGCCTCTTTAATGCTGTATATTCAACATTTCACTCCGGTTCGGTTACACTGCTAACTGAGACACTGAACGACCGTGGTACTGGGCCATCGGTCCATTCGAAAACTTTGTCCATGTTCTTTCAGTCCAGTCTGGTATAACCATTATACCAATATACAATATGATATCCAGATCATTGGGACTACCGTGTCACCGACTCACCGGACCCTCGGGTCTTTAGCTCTGCACTGATGAGCATTCACTCTTGTCCGGCTGGCCCACCCGGCCCCTGAAACTCTGAACTTTCATCCTCAAACTTTTTCTTTGATCCGGTTAGCCATCGGGCCACCTAGCGATTGACTCAATAGGCCCTTGACACTACGCTGACACACTTCACTTCGATCCGATCCTTTGATTCGAGCCGTTGATCTCTCCAATCAACAGTAAGGTTTCAACCATGCGTAGGGTTCACAATTCTTTCATTGAAACACTATGATGACGTGTCACAAGCAAGTGGTAGATGATGTGGCCTTCACATGGACCCCTTCCACATGTGTTGGATGACATGGGGCTACTGTCGTGGCGCTGATGTGCCATCGACCACTGGCCCACCGGGGTATCGACCCATCGCGGTTTCAGATAGTCACTCTGATCCGGTATACTCGATATCTGATATACTGATATACTTGTTGTTCATTACTTCACTCTCAACCGTTGATCTCCGATGATCAACAGTGAAATATGCTTCTCGTTTATACTCTATGTCTTGACCATCAGGGCACCGACCCACTTGGAACCTTTTTCACCACGCATTCACTCTGGTCCGGTTTACCTGATATCCTATATCGGAGTATCACTTATTGGGATATCATGATATCGTGTTTCAACACTATAGATATGTTTGAGGCCTGATATGGAACCTTGTCTCTGCGAAACCTCAATACTGGGGTATTGGACCACGAAAATATCGACTATCGACCAAATACCAGGGCTTTCCTCAAAATGATGAGGCCGATATGGAACCTTGTCTTTGTAGAACTTTGAAGTTTTGATTTTTGACTAAAAGTTAACTCTTTGCGCAGGGTTCGTAACTTGTTCGTTCACAGTCAAACAATGTAACTTCGACTTTGCATTATAAAACCTTTGAAAATCCCTATGAATGTGGGATAAATTGACCTTGCAATTTTCGTTATTTACTTCGATTCAGTTAACTGGGCCACTAAGATCTCCATTACCAAGCTCATTGTTTCTTAGACCTTCTTGAGTTCCTATTTAACTCATGCTTCATCCCACGACGCAGAGAACCCATCAAGAATTGCATTCTTTGTCTATGCCATGACTTCCTCATTAGGCGTAATGAAAGATTCTGCAACTACAACCCTTGTAGATCTGTCACAACCAAATACAACATCTCGCTTTTGCAGATGATTGTATGCATTCATAAGAAATTGATGAGTAGTCTTCCCCTGTCTTTGATATCAATGACAAGTTTTTTTTTTTCGAAAAACTCCCCCTTTGTCATTGATGGAAACCCTTAGTCAATTCTGATACTTCCCCTATCTGCAACTTCTCCTTGTGTCAACAATTCCTTACTCTCCCCTTTTGACATCAATGGAAAAGGGATTTTCTCCCCCTTACTATTTATTCTTCACTCTTTTCTTTTCATATCTACAACCGACAACCTTCTTTCTTTCTACAACTACCCCTGAGCTTGTGCTTCTCTTGAAGCGCTTTAGTGGTTGGATGACATCGGTACCACTCCCAATTTTTTTCTGACATACTCAAATAGTTCTCTAGGAAGGGATTTTGTAAAAATATCAAAAATTTGTTCTTTAGTACCCACATATTCCAACTTGACATTTTGTTCTGTAACTTGCTCTCTTAAGCAATAGTATTTTATTGGGATGTTCTTTGTCTTTGAGATGCATAACAAGATTCTTTGAAATGTTTATTGCACTGGTATTGTCACACAATATTGATATTGGTTGATTATACTCTACCTTGATGTCCTTCAACATTTGCTTCATCCAAAGCACTTGTGTACAACATGTTGTTGTTGCAATGTATTATGCTTCTGATGTGGATAGAGAAATTGATGATTGCTTTCTACCTAACCAAGATACTATATTGTTTCCTAGAGAGAATGTTCCACCATTGGTGCTCTTTCTGTTATCCGCATTACCTGCCCAATGTACATCTGTGTAGGTTGTTAGAGTAAAGTTCTTACTTCTTGAATACCACAAGCCAAAGTCCAAAGTGCCTTTCAAATATTTGAATATTCTATTTACTTCTTGCACATGTGTCTCCTTTGGTGCATATTGAAATCTTGCAACCAATCCCACTGCTTGCATGATGTCTGGGCTTGATGCTATCACATATAGTAGACTTCCAATCATTGACCTGTATAGTGTTTGATTTGATTATGGAGATTCATCATTTTTGCTTAACTTGCATCCTGTGATCATGGCTGTGTTGACAGGTACACAATCTTCAATTCCAAATTTCTTTAACATTTCCTTGACATATTTGGTTCGAGAAATGAATATGCCTTTGTTGGATTGAGAAATCTGCAATCCTAGAAAGAATGACAATTCTCCAAGCATGGACATCTCAAATTCCTTTTGCATTTCTTCTGCAAAACGTTGGCTCATTCTATCATCATTACTTCCAAAAATGATATTATCCACAAAAACCACAATGATTAACATATCTTCATTGCCTATTTTGATGTAAAGATTTCTATCTATAACTCCTCTTTTGAAATCTTGTTGTTGTGGGTATTTATCAAGTATTGAATACCAAGCTCTAGGAGCTTGCTTTAGTCCATAGAGTGATTTCTTCAGTCTGCATATATGATATTTTTTTTTTGACAATTGAAATCCTTCTGGTTGTTCAATATATACTTCTTCTTTTAAACTTCCATTTAGAAAGACTAACTTTACATCCATCTAATTGAAGCACGCAAATGCAAAAAACGTTATGATTGCTTCCAATTTTGCAACTAGAGAAAAGGTTTCTTCGAAGTCAATACCCTCAACTTGAGTATACCCTTTACACAATAATCTTTCCTTGTTTCTTACCACTTGTGCATCTTCATTTAACTTATTCCTGAATACCCACTTTGTACCAATCACATTTTTGTCTTTAGGCCCTGGGACAAGTTCCCATGTCCGATTTTTCTCAATCTGGTTCAACTCTTCCTCCATAGAATTAACCCAATTTTTGTCAACACTAGCCTTTACAAAACATTTAGGATCTACTTTGGACAACAATGAGAGAGTTACCTATTCAAAAGTGCTTTCCAATTTTCTCCTAGTCTGTGTTTCAACATTTTTATCACCAAGAATTAAGTTTTTTGGATCGTTCTTCTGTACAAACCTTGCTGGGGTTTGTGTATCTTGACATTCTACTTCTTCTTCCTCTTTTTCTTTTTCTTCTTTACTGCACTCCATTTCTTTTGTTTGTAGTTTGTTCTTGTGAGGTCTTGTTTCGTCTATTGTAACATTTATGCTTTGAACAATATTTTGTAGTATTTTGTTGTAACATCTATAGGCTTTGTTTCTTGATGAATAATCAAGGAAAATTCCTTCATCTTTTCTTGAGTCAAACTTGTCTAAATCCTCATCATCTCTTTTGATATAACACTTGCTTCCAAATATTATGAAATGCTTGACATATGTTAGTCTTCCTTTCCATAATTCATAGGGTGTCTTGTCACTGTTAACCTTGATATGCCCTTTGTTTAGAATACAAATTGTAGTGTAAACTGCCTCTCTCAAAAAACTATTTGATAATCTTGCTTCATTCAACATTGTCCTAGCAATCTCTTGTACATGTCTGTTTTTCCTTTCAACCACTCCTTTTTGTTGAGGAGTTCTTGCGGATGAATACTGTCTTTTTATCCATGAGTTTCACAGAATTCTTCAAATTCATTGGATGTGAACTCACCTCCATTATTTGACCTTAAACATTTTATTTTCAGGTCAGTCTCATTCTCAACTAAAGCTTTGAAGGCTTTAAACTTTTCAAATGCCTCAGATTTATTTTTAAGAAAGACAACCCAAGTCATTATTGTATAATCATCAATGAGTAACATAAAATAATTTTCTCCTTGCAGACTTTGTGTTCTTGTTGGTCCACAAAGATCTGTATGCACAAGTTCCAATGGCTTGGATGTTGCATATTCCTCTGTCTTGAAGTTGATGGTTTTCCATGCTGACACTGCTTACAAACAATGTTTGAGGGTTTTGTGATCTTTGGCATATCCCTTACTCTTTGTTTGGTGCTGATTTTTACCAAGTTGTCAAAGTTCATATGGCCCATTCTTTTATGCCACAAACAAATTTCATCTATTTGCCCCATGAAACATTTTTCTCCATTAATCTCATCATGAATGTACACATTGTTTGGGGTTTTGATTGTTTTTACAACTAGCTTTCCTGGATTTTCCTTTCTAATCTTACATTCTTGGGAGTCAAAAGTGAGAGTGTGTCCTTGATCGCACATCTAGCTAACACTAAGAATATTGTGCTTCAAGTCTTCAACACACATAACCTTTTCTACTTTAGCCCTTCCATTGTCAAGACTAAGAGTTCTTTTACCAACTATCTTTAAAGTGCCATTGTTACCGAAGGTAACATTGCCTTCATTCTTCTTCAAGATGATAAACTTTGTTTTGTCTCCTGTCATGTGACTTGAGCACCCACTGTCAATGTACCACTTATCCCTATTGTTTTGTGCACGTAGTGTAGCTTGTATGAACAAAGATTTTTCTATCTTGATAGAAAAGTCTTCCCGATTTTGTCTTTGTGAGGAAGATTGGTCTCCTGTGGAACATTCTATTTTTCCCTCCTATTGTCTTCAACCTTGATATCATTTTTTAGCACATCAACATAACTCTTGGTCTTTCCTTCACTCAACTGTTATGATGAGGTTGAGTCTTCTTTAGCAGTTTCCTTCTTTTCACTATGGCCAAGACCAACCTTGTCAAATGTGATCTTTGACAATTTAAGATTTCATCCAAAGTTGCAGAGCTCTTTTCAAATTTCATATAGGTATGTGATTTCTTCAACTCATTTCTTAAATAAACTATTTCAGATTCTAGACTGCTGCAAACATCTTCCTTTTATTTTAATAACTCTTGGTCTTTCCTTCACTCAACTGTTATGATGAGGTTGAGTCTTCTTTAGCAGTTTCCTTGTTTTCACTATAGCCAAGACCAACCTTGTCAAATGTGATCTTTGACAATTTAAGATTTCATCCAAAGTTGCAGAGCTATTTTCAAATTTCATATAGGTATTTGATTTCTTCAACTCATTTCTTAAATAAACTATTTCAGATTCTAGACTGCTGCAGACATCTTCCTTTTATTTTAGCTAAGCTCTCAAAACTTCTTCAATTCTCTTTGCCTCTTCTACTTGAGTTTTTAGGCACGTGATGATTTTTTCCAGTTTCATTAGAGCTTTCTTTTTCATAGAGTATTTATTTTCTGTACTCCTTCAACTGCTCCTTTTGTAGCCATTTCTTTTTCCCCAGTCTATCTATTTCATTTAGATCACATATTAGCTCTCCTTCAGGATCCACTTCTACATCAATCTCAGGATTGTCTTCTTCTGTTAAATTTGTGTTTCTATTTACTAGGATCTTAAGTCTGTGTCTAGGGCCATGAAGAGAAACTCTTCGATTTCATTGTCATTGTCATTAGAAGAGTTGTTTTCCCCATTGGTATATAGATTCTTCTTTTGTCTATAGAACTTCTCTTTTTAGTATTGCCCTACTTGTAATTTTTGAAGTTGGAATCTTCTTTTTCATTTCTATTTCTATTTTTTTCATGTAGACATTTAGCAACAAAGTTTCCTACTTTTCCACAATTAAATCATTTAAATGGAAGCTTACCTTTGTATTTTCCCGATTCTCTCTTGAGCTTTCTGACAAAGTTGGATTCTTCTACACCTGATTTACTATCTAAGTTGTCACTTGTTTTGTATTCTTCTATATTTTTCTTCTTTAATTCCTTGAAGGTTGCTTGCTTCCTTGATGGCTTTGCTTTCTTATCCTTTTCTATTCTCATTTCATATGCAGTGAGGATTCCATGTAACTCATCTATTGTCAGATTGTCTAGGTCCTCTATTTCTTCAATGACCAGATATCTTGGAATCAAATCTTGAGGGAAGTGACCTTAAACACTTTTTGCACAATGACAGTTTCTTTAACCTTTTCACCCAATCCTCTGATAGTGTTGAAAAACTCATCCACACGAAGGAAATAGACTTCAATATTCTCTTCTTCATTCATCTTAAGGGTCTCAAATTGTCCTCTATGGGTTTGTAATTTTGCCTTCTTGACCTTGTCATACCCTTCTTATATATTTTGTAACTTGTCCCACATCTCTTTTATTGAAAAACAATGCATGACTTTGACGAATTCTGAATCTACTAGAGCATACATAATTGCATTCATGGATTTAACATTATTATCACTAAGCCTCTTTCCAGTTGCATCTATAGGTGGAGTAGTTGGAGTTGTGTAACCATTCTTAAGTGCACTTCAAATTTCAAACCCAAGAGACATCAAATAAGTTCTCATTCTTATGCTTAAGAAGGCATAATTTGATCCATCAAATAATGGAGCTTTATTTGCAGATAAACCTTCATGTTTGTTCATGTGCTCTACAAGGATTCACCTTCCAATGGTTAGATTGTTCCTGAAGGAATCCGCTCTGATACCAATTGTTGGCACACTTACTTATACTGAGGGGGATATGAGACTATTTTTTCTTTTCTTTACTGTACTGAGATTATTATTTCATTAATTTACCAACCACAAGCATTAAAAATATACATATATATATAGTGCACAATACTCAAGGATTTACCGTGGAAACCCAATTGGGAGAAAACCACGAAATACTTTTATTAAAATATATATACATGCAATAACTTGCTACAGACACCGATATGTTACAATATTTACAGGAACCAACCTTAAAGAAACACCAATTCCTTCACTTGAGCACCAACTCAGGAACACTTCTAGGCACCAAACTACAATCACAATATTTGTAGGCACCAACCTACTGGAGACACAAATCTCCTTAATTGAACACCAACTCAACAAGATGTAAGCACCAACTTATTGGAGACACCAATCTCCTCAACTTGTCTGTCTGGATGAAATTCTTCTTAAACTGTCCACAATACAAAAACAACGCTTCACTCCAAGCTTTCTCCTATACAAATATGTTAGTTCATCAAATTCTCCTTCTTTGCTATAATTCCCATAACATTCTCCACTTATTTACACTCAACGAGACTTCAGATGTGCTGTGTTTGTCCTCGCACCTTCCTTCCACCTTTAGATGATTTCATTTTGTCTTCTTTCATTCTTGGCACTCAAAAACCTCATAGCTTCACTTCCATATCAACCCAGCTTCCACATCACACACTGGAATGAATTAGGGAATCATTATTTATAGAGGTCATTGTGGAGAATTTTTGTGGATCAGGTCAGCCCTAAGTTGAGCAAAAACAGTTCGGATCCATACACTGAGCCCATATTCCCAAGGATTTTTCCACGTACCAAAAATCGTGCTCACATGTTTAGTTCCAAATCCCTTTACTTTTTCCTTAGAATTGGGCTAAAGAAAAATCCTTTGCAACCAGTCCCAATTTCTTCTGATTTCATGTGTGTTTTGTTCACTATCTACTGGATTAGCTGGTCTCTTGAAACACGCAGACGCCACCCTTTAGCCTCAACTCTCAACAAGTGTCATATGGGAATTGTATTAAATATTGATCCTTGATGTACATAGTCGATTGGTCTAGTTCACTAAAATGTTAACCGAGCCACCGAGCATTGGGTGGTAACCTCCTCACCCACATAACTTCATAAACGGATGTCGGGGTGACGATTACATTGGCCAATGGTTATGCTCAATTAAATCAGACTACCGGTGCATCGGTCCTCTTTAATGTTGCATCTTCAACCTTTCACTAGGGTCTGGTTACACTGCTCACCAAGACATCGGTCCACTGGTCAATCCAGAAACTTTGTCCACATGCTTTCACTCTGGTTCGATATACTCGTTATACCGATATATGATAGACTATCCATACCACTAGGAATACCGAGTCACTGACCTACCGGTCCCCCAGGTCTTTAGCTATGCATTGATGAGCATTCACTCTATTCCGGTTGACCATAGCGATGAACGAGTCACCGTCCCACTAGGCCCCTAGAACTTTAGCTTTGCATCCTTAATATTTTTCTCTGATCTTGTTAGCCACCAGGTCACTATACGATCGACTCACTGGGCCCTTAACACTATGTTGATACACTTGACTCTGGTCTGGTCCTTTGATTTGAGCCATTTATCTCTCCAATCGATGGTCATGATTTAACCATGAGTAGGGTTCACAATTATTTCATCGGAAAACCATGTTGATGTGGCCTCCATGTGGACCCCTTCCACATGTGTTGGATGGCATGGCACCAACATGGCTATTGTCGTGGTGTTGATGTGGCATCGACCGTCGGCCCACCGGGGTATCGACCCAACGTGGTTTCAAACAATCACTCTGATCCAATATATAAGATATCCAATATACCAATATACTTGTTGTTCGTTACTTCACTTTCAGTTGTTGATCTCTGATGATCAACGGTCATATCTGCTTCTCATTTATACTTTGTGTCTTGACCATCGAGGCATCGACCCACCTGGAACCTTTTTCACCACACATTCACTCTGATTCAGTATAGCCAATATCTAATATCAAAGTATTGCGTATTGGGATATTGTGATATCATGTTTCAACACTCTATGGATATGTAGGAGGTTCGATGTGAAACCTTGTCTCTACGGAACCTCAATAGCAAGGTATCGAACCACCAAAATATTAACTATTGGCCAAATACCAGGGATTTACTTCAAACAACAAGGTTGATATGGAACCTTGTCTCTGCGGAACTTTGAAGTTTCGATTTCCGACTAAAAGTTAACTTTTTGCGCAGGGTTCCGTAACTCGTTTGTTCACATTCAAACAATGTAACTTCACCTTTGCGTTATAAAACCTTTGAAAATTATTTTCCCTATGAATGCGGGATAAATTGACCTTGCAATTTTCACTATTTACTTCAATTTAGTTAACTGGGCCACCATGATCTCCATTACCGAGCTCATTGCTGCTCAGACCTTATTGAGTTCCTCTTTAACTCGTGCTTCATCCCACGATGTAGAGAACCCATCAAAAATTACATTCTTTGTCTATTCCATGACTTCCTCTCATGCATAACAAAATACTATGCAACTGCAACCCTTGTAGATTTTTCAGAACTGAATACAACATCTTGATTTTGCAGACACTTGTATGCATTCATAAGAAATTGATGAGTAGTCTCCTCCTGTCTTTGACATCAATGACAACTATTTTTCCAACACCAGCCACTGTAGATTCCATACTATCAACACAAAAATTCTAGCATTTTACTAGTATTGGACTCAATAGGTGATCTAGGTGGATATTGGTGGCCACCCACCTTTCCCAACTGTCTCAAAACAATTTTATGGCAACTTTGGTAATTTACTATTTTTAGCAGTTTTTTGGGTCTTGGACTTCCAAAGCCGTTTTGAGGCCCTAAATGACGTTTTTGGGGCATGGTCTGGTTAGAAAATATCATCATGATATTTTATGCCAACTATTTTATTCCTTGGATAAATCTTTCTAACGATCTATCGTGCACCCCAAACATAGATCATATGCCAAAGTTACGCCCCTGGGAAGTTGATACACCAAACTACCCAAAACGGGGTCCACAAAACTGTTGGCTTTTCATCTTCCGGGGTTAGGGTTTTGGATTTTACTTATGTTAAAAATGCCTTGAGAGCCTCATTGTAACGTTTGTCTTCTTACAAATGCGAGTATCCATTACATATCTTCTCCGAGATACGCTGCCACCATTCTAGCGAGTCTTTCACTCTGTATTTTTACAGTCTCTGAACATTTCTTTCATTAATAGAAATCGTGTATTATTGTATCTCTGTGTTTGTGTTTTCATCTCTGATACATTTCTGTTATATTATTGGATATCCGTGATATCTCTGTGCATTTATTTATTATATCTTCACTGTCATTTCGTGCCAAAAATAATCCGGATCAGTGGTATCAGAGCAGGCTACTCTTGATCGTTTTTTAGTGCATGTCCCCGACAAGGTTCGAGTATAGCAAGTTGGGTCTTGAGCTTTTCTCTCTTGAGGAAAATCACTCTCGCACACTCAAGAAACCCTCAATGGCGGAAGAAAATAAAAATGACAGAGCAGACGATTCTATCAATCTATTGCTTGAGCAAGCTCTCACACGACAGAGGGACGAAATGATGGAGAATTTTTCCCACATCCTTCAACGTCTCCCGATAGCATCAGACACATCTTCATCAAGTGGACACTTTGGAGGCACCTCGCCTTTTAAGGTACAAGTCAATTTTGATATTCCTATATTTGAAGGTCAGATAGATGCGGATGCCCTAGACAAATGGTTAAATATGTTAGAAGGTTATTTCTTTGTTCGCAATTTTTTCGACAGAGAAAAGATCATCTTCACGCTCCTTAAGGATCTCCTCCATGCCAAACATTGGTGGGAAACTTACTGGGAGAAAAGTTCCATAGAGGAGTCTGGAATATATGGGGCCAAGCCCACTTGGGATTTTTTTGTGGATGTGGTAAAGGAACAATATTACCCTGTTGGCAACTATGAGGACCAATACATGAGATGGACCACATTGCGGCAAGAGAGGGGCTAAGCAGTTCCAGAGTTCACCAATACCTTCCATACCTTGCGCACCAAGTTGGGTATCAAAGACTTCGAACGGAATTTGGTTCTGAAATACCATGGGGCTCTACACAGATACATCCAAACTGAAATGGATTTTCTGGACATCTCATCACTCGGTGTTATTTATCAATATGTTGTTAAAATCAAGAAGAAATTTAAGCATCAGAACAAATGGGAGTTTGGGTCTGCAAATTTGCAACAACCAAAGTATGACAAAGACGACCCTAACAAATAGTCTCCCGAAAACCAGTCCAAGCCATAGAAAAAGAAGGGTTATGGGAAGACAAAGAAGGACACTGAAAAATGGTGCGATTTCCACAAAATCCCCTAGCAAAACACTGATGAATGTCGCTCAAAACAATCATTGGTGGCCGAGATCAAAGACAAGGAGTCAAACCCTGATTCAGAATCTGATTTTGAAAATACTGGTAAAAGACCGATCATTGATGCAGACCCTACTGCTATTGTCGTGATTGCAACAATTCAACTAGAAGAACCAACAGATCCTGAAGAGGGGGAGCGCCTTTTTCACTCACAGATGTGGGTGAAGGGGACCCCGTTGCATTTTATTGTTGATAGCAAAATCCAAAAGAACCTCATCTCAATAGAGGTCTTCAAACAGTTGGGATTATCGACAACACCACACCTGCAAACATACAACATCGGGTAGCTTCGCCAAGGAAAAGATCTTTGTGTCAGCCATCAATGTTGATTATCATATGACATCCAACCCTTCAAGGATGAGGTATTATGTTATGTTGCCCCATTGGATATCTGTGATGTTCTCTTGGGCCAACCATATATGTGGAGATGCGATGTTGTTTATGAGTCTCGACCCTGTAGTGTCATTTTTACTTTGGGGGGTCATCTCTACAGAATACCAGAGGTAGTTCCAACTACTATCCCACCTAAATAGTGTCGCAAGGTAGTATCTCATTCTACAAAATTCAGCTTCTTTACAATATGTTCAAAGGGCGAATAGAAGGATACTGCAACCACTACAATCTCGGCCTAAGCACCTTCTATCCAACAGAAGTAGGTCGAAAAGATTGCAACAAAGTGTAAAGATTCCTTCTTCACACAGTAATCTCATGTAGCCAGAATGGTTAAAAAGTTCCAACCCTTCTAGCCACATGTTCGTGACAAACTTCAACAAGCTAAGCATCGCAACTTCCCCAACAAGGCAAGCAGCTCRTCAAGATGTAGATTCAACAAACGCTTTTCCCTCTCCCCCGAGCACTCAACGCAATGGAAACCATTGCTTCCTAAGGATGGAGGATTGATCCAGGTGGATATCGATGGCCACCCACCTTTTCCAAYTGKCTCAAAACAATTTTCTGGCAATTTTGGTAATTTACTATTTTTAGCAGTTTTTCAGGTCCTGAACTTCCGGAGCTGTTTTGAGGCCCTAAACGATGTTTTTTGGGCATGGTCAGGTCGAAAAATATTATCATATGGTTCAATCAAAAAATATTTTCTGCCAACTATTGTATTCCTCAGATAGATCTTTCTAATGATCTATCGTGCGCCCCAAACAAAGATCGTATGGAAAAGTTACACCCCCGAGAAGTTGATACACCAAACTACCCAAAACGGGGTCCAAAAAACTATTGGCTTTTCATCTTCTGGGGTTAGGGTTTTGGATTTTACTTATGTTAAAAAGGCCTTGGGAGCCCCATTGTAACGATCATCTTCTTGCAAATGCGAGTAGCCATCACATCTCTTCTCAAAGATAAGCTACCACCATTCTAGCGAGTCTTTCACTCTGTATTTTTATAGTCTCTGAACATTTCTTTCATTAATAGAAATAGTGTATTATTGTATCTCTGTGTTTATGGTTGCATCTTTGATACATTTATGTTATATTATTGGATATATGTGATATCTCTATGCATTTCTTTATTATATCTCCTCTCTCATTTCGTGCCGAAAATAATCTGGATCAATAGGAGATTCTAACACTAACATCTGAAGGAAAAACAATAGTATTGGCTAGTAACAACATTGAATTCCTCGCAAATGCTTAGAACCTACAATTTGAAACTATCATGAGAAGGTGTGGATACCAACTCAAGACAAATCCAAGTCAGTATAGATGCTGCGTATGGCCCAAATAGTCTCTTCCAGACTACATGTACTAATAGTTTCCACCAAATACCCATATTCTAATGCATAGGAGCCTTTTTATAATGAAAACTTCCACTAATTTTATTAATTACACCAACTGACATAATTACTTTCACTGATGGACTAACTAGCCTTTTTAATCAACTCCCACTTTTTTTTTTTAATTAGATTGATTGACATAATTAATCTAATTGACCTAGTTAGATTCACTAACTGACCAACTAATTTTTTTCGTTATCTCCCATAATTAGATTGATTGATTCACTTTTTTTATCCTTGAGTATCAATTACTAGTGTTTCCACTGATCATTTCAAGTAGTGCAACAATCTCAATTCCTTGAAGTGATTCCCCCCTAAAGCAATTGTAGTGTTGGGTTTCGTAGGATAAAGTTCTCATGTCACCTCTTGCGCTGGTTGAACTTTCCTCTATTAAATGACAATTCATGGGGTGAATCTTGGAAGACATCTACAAATTCATCGACTTGATTTTTCAACTCTTTTTTTTTATGTTGTTTGAGTCTTAACCATACCATACAATCCCTTCATCGAATAACATTGGAAAATGAAACATGGTTTTCTCTTAGCAAGTTGTTTGGAAATTTTGTCTACACTAAGATGTAGTCCTCTAACAACGTGTTGTCATTCCTAGAATTTTGGGTATAAGTCTAGATTTATGTAGAATTTACCCAAAGTATTCAGCCACTGATCTCCTATGACCACATTAGCCCCCAATAGAACTACGCCATAAAAATCATAGTTTAACTCTTAGCTATCCAATTGCAATTTCATCCCTTTGATTATCCCTATGCACTTTATCATACTTTGATGGGCAGCGGATACCTAGAAATTTTGTAATGAGCTAACATTTAGGTCCACGAATGTTCCCATATTTTCATCTATGAGGTTATGAGTGTTGCTCGAATCAATAAGGGTCAGCATAGTTCTTCCCATTACTTTTCTTTTTACCCTCAAAGTTTGGCATTGAGTAATTCCCAACACGACATGTAGGTAGATAGTTGGTATTTGTTGTCCTTGGTCTTTTCCATCCATAATATGCTCCTCCATGACTGTTGATTCCTCTTTCTCCCTCTCAACCCCTTTAGGGTCTTTTTCATTAACAATCTCAATCATATGAATCTTTCTGAAAGCCTTGCATTTGTGCCCCTTGGACCAAGTTTCTTTGCAAGTGTAGTAGATCCCCTTTGAATGTAAATCATTGAAAACAAAAGGTCCAAAAAAATGGCTTTTGACCAGTCAATATTCGAGACTAGAGAGGTTCTAGGTTTTTCATTTCCTTTAGAGTCGACTTATACTCCTAAAATAGTTGTAAATTGACTCCTAACAACTTCTAAATAGGCTTGTACATGTTGAATGTCCTCATCCAAGGTACTAGGTTCAAAACCTTAACATACCCTTTGATGAACTCCAATCCATTGATATACATAGAAACCACATACCCGGGAGAAATATTTTTGATCACCAAGTTGATTTGGTAGAATTCCATTGAGTAATATGTCAGTGTGCCTTGGTGTTTCATGTTCTTGAGGGATACTATTTAGTATTCTTGGGTACAAGCCTACAAATATTTATAGAACACAATCACAAATTGGTCCCTAGTGGTTATTTATGGATCACAATCCCCTTCCTCATAAGCCTCTTCACATTGTCATTCATCATCTTCCACTAACCAAATGTTGAGCCTTCAAGGTGTAAAGTGGCAAACTGAGTTTTCTAGTAGTTCCCCATAGGGTTTAATTGAAGTAAATGGGACAATTTACCTATCCCCTTGGCTTAATATCTTTGTTACAACCATCAAACTTAGGAATGTGAATCTTCCCCATTAGCCTTTGAATTTTTTGGTCCCCTCATTGGTTCACCTAATTGCCTTAATTAAAAAGGTTGTCACCTCTTTTATTACAATTTCCTGGAAAAAGGGTTTCTTGCATGATGATGATGTCTAATCTCCCTCCTCCTATTATGGGGTCCTTGCCAATAATCTTCTTTAGTACTCCCATTTCTCTATTCCCTTCTGTCCAACATTAATGTTTGCGAGGATTAATGTATTTGTTGCATACTGTTATTGAAATTCTCCAAGGGAGGTCTTAGGAGTTGGGACTTCTTCCATCGATAATGCAATTTTGATTTCAAGGAATTTTCTCCATGAAATATTGAGTATGAACTTATGAAGGCATGGTGTATGTCCTTCCATGAGGCCAAGAAAGTGGCTCTAATACCACTGTTATGTTCCATACCTCACGATATGATATTGTTTTTTTTTTTTTGAAAGAAAAATATGGAAATTGAAAAATGTTGTCAATAACAAAACAACAATAATGATTGTACCCACCACTGTATCTATACTATGGATAGAAAAATTCCAACAATTTACTATAATTGGACTTGATCATAGATTCTAGCACTAAAAGTGGAAGGAAAAACAATAGTAACGACTAGTAACAACACTTGATTGGTTGCAAATCCTCAACACATGCTATCTGAAACTATCTTGAGAAAGTGTTGACACCAACTCATGCCAAATCCAAGGTAGGATGGAGGATTCTCTTGGCCCAAATAGTCTCTTTTAGACTATCTGCAATAACACTCTTCCAAAAAAGACCCCTATTCTAATGCCTTAAAACTCCTTTATAATGAAAACTCCTTTTTTTTTCTTAATTAAATGGAATGACATAATTAGTATGAACAATGCACTGACTAACAGATTCATAGACCTTCTTCATTAAATCCCACTTTTTTGTTAGTTGGAATGTTTGGCATAATTAAACTAATTGACCCGGTGAGATCTTTAAAGACGTGCAAATTCATCAGTGTGTTGTTGCACCTTTTTTTATTTCTATTTTTTGAGTCTTAACCCTACTATGCTAACCCTTTATGGAATTTCATTGGAAAATGAAACATGATTCACTCTTAGCAAAATTTTTGGACATTTTGCTTACCGAAATCAATTTTCTTTCTCTTTATCATAGTCCCCTACCAGTAATCAAATGCTATTCTTAAATTTATGTACAAATCCTCCAGATTTATGTAGAAGTCACCCATAATTGTCAAGCACTGAGCTCCTATGACCACATCAACACACACATGAATCATAACATAAAAATCAGAGCTTAATTCATAGCTGTCCAATTGCAATTTCATCCCTTTGCACTTCATCATATAGTCACTGCCACTGATACACGAAAATTTTGCAATGGGACAAATTTTAGGCCCACATAAGTCACCGAATTTGCATCTAAGAAGTTATGAATTCTGTTAGAAGCAATGAGGGTGATCACAATTCTACCCTTAGTTTTCCTTTTACCCTCAAAGTATGGTATTGGTAATTCCCAACATGGAAGGCAAAGGCAATGGTAGTGTTCGTTATTCTTGGTGTTTTTCATCCATAATATGCTCCTCCAAGGATTTTTATTCCTCTTGATCAATGTCAACTACTTCGGGGTCTCTTTCATTGATAATCTTAATCATATGAATCTTTCTAGAAGCCTCGCATTGGTGTCCTTTGGACTAGGTTTCTTTGCAAGTGTAGCAAAGCCCCTTTGAAAATAATTTATCAAAACAATTAGGGTCTATTACTCCCCAAACTAGCACTCCTACAAGCTCTTAGAATGCTATGGTAGCAACACAGGGGATAGGTTCCCAATGTCACCACAACACCTATCATTTTCCCTGTTTAAACCAAACTCCTACGCTAAGAAGATTTGGGAGGCTTCTCGTTAAATAACACTTCAACATAAGAATATCAAGACTAGTGCCTAAACAAAGTATACTAGGTGAATTTAGGAGTTAATTATTTCTATTCTTTCTGAAATAATATATATTGCAGAAAATAAAGAGATTGAACAACAAGCTAACTTACCCTCAATCTTCAAGAAAAATGACCAAATAAAGTACAAGAGAGAGGGGTAAACGTTCTTACCACTTTCCAGATGATTTGGTATGTGAATACCTTGATCAAATTGGATGGAAACAATTTTTTTCCTCACTTTCCTATTATTTCATACATACAAAACAAAATAAAACGCAGAAAACAACAAGAAAAATGGCCCTTTGAGGCCTTCCACAAGTGCAAGAATGCACTAGATCACTATATCTGTGGGTAACAAGGGTAGGGAAACTAAGTATAAGTGTTTGATAAGCCCTATATACTTCATATCTATTGTAAAATTAATTTCCAGTAGGCTAGAAATTACCTTTGCAGAATTGGGCTTCAAATCCCCTAGGGTCAAAACCAAAAATTTGCTACAACCACCAAAATTGTTTATATGGATGTAATTTTTCTCTATAGTGAATAGAAAATTAATACAAGATTTGTAAAATAGATCTGGGATGAATAAAGAGAGGTTTATGGAGAAGATACTTACAATATGAATCCTCTTTATGGCCAAGAAGAGTGTAGATCTGAAAATTTCCTTGGATGTTATAACACAGATTTGCACATATTTCTAAAGAAAACCATTGCAAATATATTCAATAAAAATCAAAACATCAAGGGCAGGTGTATCTTTGATCCAGGTGGATATTGGTGGCCACCCACCTATTCCAACTGACTCCTCTTGATAATTTTTAGTTCAACACGTTCTTCTATAATTATTTGTAATAGTGAGTTCTACACTTTCGGGGATATATAAAGACCTACACAGCTTCCAGGTGGAGATTGGTGTCTTCCCACCTAATTCAACTGGATTATTTTGGAAGTTTTCATGTCCGTACATCCTTTTGTACTTCCATAGGTGTTTTGGGGCCCTAAACAATGTTTTATTGGCTTGCCATAGTCAAACTATAGATGAGGTAAAATTTTGTTGGCATAATGTGTAGTTCTCGAAAAGACCTTTCCAACAGGCTATAATGCACCTAAAACGAAGGTGGTATGCAAAAGTTACGACCTTAGGAAGTTGAGGTACCAACTTATCCATTGGGGCCCACAAAACTTTTGGTGTTTCATCTCCTAGGGTTAGGTTTTTGAATGTCTAGGGTTTTGGAATTCATGAGTAATGTTAAAAAGGCCTCTAGAGCCTCATTGTAATCATTCTTCTTAGACGGATGCACGTAGAAGCCACATATCTTCTACGAGATAGTTACCACCATTCGAGCAAGTTGTTTTCATTTTTGTAGTTTTATAGTTTCAACCTATTTTATTTATTCAATAGAAGTTATTATTCATTGGATATCTATTGTTGTTCTCCATATCTCTGTGTTATTATATTCAATCTGTTATTCATTTCGTTCCACTCATAAATCCGGATGAGTTGTATTAGAGAGGTATGCTCTTCATTTACTTTTCTTTGTGCATGTCCCCGACAAGATCTAGGTACAAGAAGTTGGGACTCGAACCAGTTGAGCCTTTGTAAGATAGACCACGCCGAGCCTGACAAAAACCCATGGGGGACAAAAATAAAGATGATGGAGCAGGAGATCCTTTTAAAATGTTGCTCGAGGAATCCCTTGCACGACAAAGGAACAAAATGATGGATAATTTGGCATAGATCCTTCGACGACTGCCCACATGAGACACATCTTCATTAAGAGGCCATGCAACCCCATTCAAGGTACAAGTAAATTTTGATATTCCATTATTTGAAGCACTGAATGCTGTAGATAAATCTATGAATCTGCTCGAAGGGTATTTTTTGGTCCACAATTTTTTCGACAGGGAAAATATTACTTTTGCACTCCTCAAGGCCGCCCCCCATGTTAAGGACTGGTGGGATACTTACTCTGAGAAAAGGGCCATAGAGGAATCTGAAATATTTGTGATCACCCCACATGGGATTCCTTCAGGGATGTCATTAAAGAACAATACTACCTTGTTGGAATCTATGAGGACAAGTACACAAGATGGACCATGATGCATCAGGAAAGGGACCAAACAGT
Organism: Picea engelmannii; assembly: GCA_009831015.1. Classification (NCBI taxonomy): domain Eukaryota; kingdom Viridiplantae; phylum Streptophyta; class Pinopsida; order Pinales; family Pinaceae; genus Picea; species Picea engelmannii. Next base: position 1,152,611 of record ML776567.1, read on the forward strand.
ACCATATTTCACTAATATTTTCCATACCCTGCGCACAAAATTGGGTATCAAAGAATTTGAACAACATCTGGTGCTCAAATACCACAGATTTGTTCATAGATACATTCAAACATATATGCTGTCAAGATCGAGAAGAAATTTAAGCAAAAGTGGTGAGAGTTTGGATCTGCAAACTCCTCACAGATGAAGCAAGGAAAAGGTGGCCCCAACCCACAAAATAAGGTACATGGAAAATATGTCCACTCTCAGGACAACTAGTCCAAGCCACAACACAGGAAGGGTAATGAGAAGTCGAAGAAGGACACGGGAAAATGGTGTGAATACCATAAAATCCTTTGTCACAACACCGAAGAATATCACTCCAAGTAGTCACTAGTGGCTGAGATGAAAGATTTCGAGTCAGAGGAAGGTTATGACTCTAAATCAAATCCATAAAGAGGGAAGCAAATTATCGATACTGAACCCAGTGCCACTATCGCTATCACCAAAGTCCATCCAAGCGAACCAGAAGAACCAAATGAAGGGGAACGCCTCTTTCACTCACAGATTCGGGTAAAGGGGGCTCCACTTCATTTCATTGTCGATAGCGGTAGTCAGAAGAACCTAATTTCAGCAGAGGTGATCAAGCAACTGGACCCATCAACGACACCACACCCACAACCCTACACCATTAGCTGGCTTCACCAGGGAAGAGATCTCTGTGTTAGCCAACAGTGTCGTCTACCCTATGACATCAAGCCCTTCAAAGACGAGGTATTGTGTGATATTTCTCCCCTTGAATTTTGTGATTTTCTTTTAGGACAACCATGTTTGTGGAAGTGACATGTTGTGCATGAGTCTAGACCCCACAGTGCTATTATTACTTTGGGTAGAAAATTGTACAACATACCAGAGGTAACGCCTCCTACCACTATTTCTTTAATATCTTCTAAGTAATGCATCCATTTCATAGACCGGGAAGTTCATCTTCTTTGTCATCTATGCTCACAGTAAGTAGAAGGTCACTGCCACATCCATGGCCTCTACACATAGCCTCTCTTTGTAGCAGAAGCAAGTGGATGGGATTGTGGAAGAGTACAGAGACATCGTCTCCTCACCCACTGGGGTACTGATGCACTGTCAAGTCAAGCATCCAATTGATCTAATCCCTGGTGTACCTCTTCCTAATGGACCAGTCTGTCATTGATTGCTGATGGAAAATGACGAAATCAAGCATCACATCCAAGAGATGCTTCAAAAGGGGCACATCAGACCCAAATCTTCCCCTTGCAGAAGCCCGATTGTATTGGTGTAGAAGAAAGACAGAACCTGATGGCTCTGCATTGATTACAGAGCATTAAACAAAATAAAAGTCAAGAACCGATACCCAATTCCCTGAATTGAAGACCTTCTTGACCAACTCAAGGGGGAAAAGTTCTTTAGAAATATTGACCTAAAGTCTAGATACCACTAGGTTCTCATCGAACCAATTGATGTATGGAAGAAAACTTTCAAATCTAAATAAGGTCTCTTTGAATGGATGGTCATGCTCTTTGGCTTAACAAATGCACTAGCCACTTTCATGAGGTTGATGGATGATGTATTGAGACCCTTCACCAACTCTTTTATGGTGGTATATTTGGATGACATCCTCATCTTCAACAGAACTTGAGAGGATCACATGCATCATATTCAATAGGTTTTGAGCACTCTGCGATAGCACAAGCTATATTCCAACTTGGAAAAATGCTTCTTTGGCATGAAAATGGTCCAATACTTGGGCTACATTGTTGATGAGAATGGGGTACATGTGGATCCAACTAAGATCCAAGTCATCCATGAATGGACAACTAACTTATAACACCCCTATTTCCCCCAACTTGTAATTAATCATAAAATAGGATTACCATGCTAAGGCATGTGGACAATGTAAATGTATTATTGTTTGAGTTGCCAATAACTGACTATGGGGGTGAAGCCTTGAAAGTACTAGCCATGATATCACTAGATGAAAGAATGTGAAAACTATAAGAGAGGGTCATTATATCAAATAACCCAAAATTCCGCTTGATGAGGATAATAAACCTCCTTTGGATCCCAAGTAGAGAAATCAGTTAATGAAGAAAGGAGTAGTGGTTGAATTATCAACCACTCCCATGAATGGATGCATGGCCAAAACTGCAGAATGTCAGCTCGAAGTACCACTAGGTATGATAAACCAATCTGATCGGAGTTCCCTTCTGACAGAAGGAACAAGATGGGTCGACAATCATCCTAGAAGAAAGATATAAAACCGATAAGGAGAAGGCGCAGAGCTCTCCAACGGATAATGAACAAGAGGTTGCGAGCTTGATGCTGGGTGAGCATCTAATAAAACCTTGTCGAGGCCATAACAGAGAAGGAAATCTCTGAAAGTTTGTAGTGAACAGAACCCGAGAAGAAACTGAAACAGAGAAATATTCCTTGAGAATTGTGAGATTTCCATGGTGATATCATGGCTTGGCATGAGGGTGGCTAGAGTGCTAAGAATGAATGCCTCTGAGCCTATGGTCGGGTGGAAGGACAAACACCCACAGTCAGTTAGTTGGCTACCACCTGTAATAGATAAGTAATCACATATCTTGTGTATTTAAGTTGTATTGTGAATTAAAGTTGGATATTCTATGAATGTTGCAGGGATATAAATGTTTGCTCAATGATTTATATTGCATCCCATTTTGGTGTCTGCTTGATTGTATAATTAGGCAAGTAGGAAACTATATGGATGGGATATGTTTTATACTTGTAAATTCTTGCGTCCTATGGGGGCTTAAGCTAGAGCCACAAAATATGAGTTCATCGACCTTGGACATAGTTTCATGTACGCATATCAACCCTCCTAGTTGTTCTGAGCCCCTTGGAGGACGAAGTCTGTTAAATATCAAGAGAGATAGTGAATGTATGAAAAGGCTCTCTGTGAGGCAAACAAAGAATGAGAACCACTTAAGTCCTAGAGTTGATGAATGAACGTAAGGGTGCGCGAAAGGAATCTTCCAAGTGTTACGTCCAAGAGAAAGAGTGCAAACCTCTTAAGCCTTCCAGATCTAACAAAGCTCGAGAAGAGTAGCGAGATTGAAGTATTGAAAGGGAAGGCTCCTTTGTTTGGATGACGAACAAACAAGAAACTATTTGGAAAGATCCAAGGTCCATTGTGATCGTTGGATACATAAAGGAGTGCGAGATTTAACCCCTTGAGTCCTCTGGACTTTGCGAGTTCGACGAACGGTGAGTTCATCGTAAGGGAAGTAAAAATCCCCGAAGTCTCGAAGTACCGAAGTTAATCTAGACCATGGATCTCTAGATCTGTCGAGATCCTTCTTGACCATCTGATCTATGATATTAGGAGTCCGCAGCTCGGGAGAGTCACGTGTTGGAGTGACCCAAACCCCGAAGGCAAAGTTACAAAGCACTTAGGAGACCCTCACAAAGTTACCGAACACTTTGCAGCTTAGTAAGGAGTGCTTGAGCGAACATTGCCAGGAAAGAACAGATATCCCTTTGAGGAATAGAAGGGACATAGACCTTCGAGGTCCGAGAAGTTGAAGCTCAGAAGAGATAGTCCTAAGAGGGAACAAGAGGTGGAATTGTTCCAAGTCCTGAAGCTCGAGAGAGATAACATTTTTAGAAGCGTAGACAAGACCCAACCTCACAGGGTGCGTAGGAGGAAGTTCAAAGGTGAAGCATTTGAAACGTTTGAAATATTCCAAGTCAGGGAAGAAAGTGAAATCTCAGGAGGAGGAGCAATAGTGGCCGTTGGATTGAGCACTGTGAAGAACCTGGACTGTCAGATCAGAGTCCAAACAACGAGGAATGAGCGTAGAGGAGATCAGATCTTGACTGTCAGATCTTAGCACGAGGACCAACAACCGTTGGATCCCAAGGAAAGTGCACGAGGTCTAACCCTATGAAGGTGCACAGGAGAGTGGACTTGTCAACATCCCGAAGTTCCGAAGTAATTTGGGACCATCCATCGTCAAGGAGGACAGGTGGTGTAAGATCCACAACTTCATAGGTTTGTGGACAAGGAGGAGTACAAACAATCAAAGTAGATCCTGGTCATTGATCGCAAGGGGGATACATGTTAGGAGATCGTATATTTTGGGTAAAATCACTCCGAAGAAATGGGTGCATAAGAGTTGAAACTCCCGAAGCCCGGAGAGCTAGAGTCCCAAAGTAAATCTCAGTCGTCAGATTGAAAGGGACACATGGTAGAGAATCCATTGTCCCTGGGTGAAGACCCGAAGTAAACGTCAATCGTTAGATCTTCCGAAGTAGATATGAACTGTCAGGTCTAGAGGAAAGGTGGCGTGAATCCGTGGATTCTAGGTGAATACCCGAAGTAAACGTCGACCGTCGGATCACCCGAAGTAAACATCAAGGGTAGGATTGCCAAAGTGAATATGAGTCGTCAGATCAACAGCTTCGAGAAATCCATTCGAGAGTTTCTCAGTTGAGATTTGAGATTCACAAAGTCTGAAGTATCGAAAATCTGAAGTGAATCCCAATCATCCGATTAGTAGAAGTAGATATGAGCTGTCAGATCACCTGAAGTAAATCTCAAGCATTGGATCGTCAAGGTGAATTTGAGCCGTCAGATACTATCTATTAAGGAGAAGGCAAGGTTTGAGAGTTGAGAATTCCAAAGTCTGAACTTCCCGAAATTCGAAGTAAATCTCAATCGTCCGATCAGCCGAAGTGAAGCTGAGTCATTAGATTGTTCTAAGTGAATATCAAGCATCGGATCACCTGAAGTGGATCCAAGCTGTCATATCTAAGGGAGACATGGAGAAAATCTAATAACTCCGGATAAATATCCGATGTAATTTGTTTCCGTCCGATCTAAGGGAGACATGGAGAAAATTTGTGGAATCTGGGTAAAGACCCGAAGTAATCCTTGATCATCAGGACACACGTTAGTGGATTATAGCCTCCAGATAAAATCCATTAAAAAGGGTGAAGTTTGAGATTTGATATCTCAGAAGTCCGAAACCCGAAGGAGATCTCGACCGTTGATTGAGATGAGGGCCAAAGGACCCTTGATCCATTTGAAAGTTCAACCACCCGAAGTAAAGGTATGGCTATTGATTAGGAGGACAAATGTCCATAGATCATCAACTCAGAATATTGAAGTACGAAAGAGAGCAGGGTTTTGAGAGTTGAAACTCCCGAAACCCAAAATCATTATGGAGATCTTGTCTGTTGATTTTGCAAGAGGTCAGATATGATCCGTAGGTATGAGAGGGGCAGATCTGAACCACCAGTTTTTGAAGTACCATCAAATATCAGAGATCGACTGTCTCGTAGCATTGCGGGGATAGGAGTTGCATGGATGTTAAAAATTTGAGGGCGGGCCGCAATTCAAACATTGGATTTGAAAAGAGGACACGTGTGTTGGAACTATTTTTACAGGCATCATAGACTTGTCATTGATGGAAAGTACAGTAGTGAAGCAGACATCAGAATCCTTTAAAGATTCAAGGAAGATAAGCTCAGGAGGAATAGCATTCTTATAAGCGCAAGAAGCACAGGAAAGAGACCGAGAGCCGTCAGATCTCACTCGGAAATCCTGACAGCTGTTGGATCGGGAGAAGCTGCGCAGATGTTAAGCGCAGGAGCTGGCATGTAGAAGAAGTGATCTGTGCCATCAGATTGGAAGCAGATACTCGACAGCCGTCAGATCTGAAAAAGATGCGAGGGAGATAAGTCATCGGAGATTTGGGGATCGGGAGTTTATAATGTCCAATCCACTTGACATCGAAAACTCCGAAATCGCGATACACGATTTCGCGATTTGATCGCAGCCGTTAAAGCCAAGGTGAATTCCCGATGAGATCTGGACCGTCTATTCGTGTGGATGCGTGGCAGCCTGGAGGCCCCATCGGAGAATCGGGAATCAGAGTTTCACGAGTCTCGTGAACAATGACAACGAAAACCTCGAAATCGTGATATGCGATTTCGCGATGTAATCACAGCCGTTGAGCCAAGATTGCATCTGAACCGTTGATTCAACCCACGAAATCACACCACGTCAGCAAAGGGACACGTGGCACAACCAAGGAATGATAGGTGTCAGGCAGATTCAACACTTCAGGCACATGAAAGTCACATTTCAGAGTGACACGTGGCAGGATCTAACACGTGTCAAACCAGTGTGACGTCAGCAGAGGCATCGATGATCGGGACCGTCCATCTGAGGGACAGGTGTCGAAGATCAAGGCACCATCGACATATCAAACATCAGGAAATCGGAGTTCCTGAGGTTGAAGGAAATGAGAGATCGAAAGTCCCGAAATCTCGAAGGTATCGAGACCGTCCATTTGAGGGACAGGTGTCGAAGATCAAGGCATCGTCGGCATATTGGACATCGGGATATCGGAGATCCCGGGCACAAAGGTTTTGTGCATTTCGAAATCGCGATTCGCAAAATCCC
>ML776567.1:1172336-1199430 GCA_009831015.1 Picea engelmannii
CACTCCCCTGCGTGGAAGAGTGTACATACTTCTGGGGTGTAAATACTTCATGGGGTATAGACACGGCTGAAAGCAAAGGACCTCTGCATCAGGAAGATAATTAGGCTCCACAACCAACATGTTGCCAGGAAGGCACATATATCCCTTTGAGGAATAGAAGGGACAGAGACCTTCAAGGTCTGAGCAGTTGAAGCTCAGAAGAGATAGTTCTAAGAGGGAACAAGAGGTGGACTTGTTCCAAGTCCTGAAGCTCGAGATAGATAACATTTTCAGAAGCACAGATGAGACCCAACGTCACAGGGCTCGCAGGAGGAAGTTCAAAGGTGAAGCCTTTGAAACGTTTGAAATATTCCAAGTCAGGGAAGAAAGCGAAAGCCCAGGAGGAGGAGAAACAATGGTTGTTGGATCGAGCACTGTGAAGAACCTGGACTGTCAGATCAGATTCCAGACAATGAGGAGCGAGCGTAGAGGAGATTAGATCTGGACCGTTAGATATGAGTGCGAGGACCAATAGCCATTGGATCCCAAGGAAAGTGCACGAGATCTAACCCTTTGAAGGTGCACAAGAGAGTTGAGTTGTCAATGTCCTGAATTCACGAAGTAATTTGGGTCTGTCCATCGTCAAGAGGGATAGGTGGCATAAGATCCCCAACTTTGGAGGTTTGTGGATAAGGAGGAGTACAAAGAACCGAAGTAAATCCTGGTCATTGATCGCCAGGGGGATACGTGTAAGGAGATTGTATATTTTGGGTAAAAGCACTCCAAAGAAATGAGTGCATAAGAGTTGAAATTCCCGAAGCCCGAAGAGCCAGAGTCTCGAATTAAATCTCAGCTGTCGGATCGAAAGGGACACGTGGTAGAGAATCCATTGTCCTCGGGTGAAGACTCGAAGTAAATGTCAACTGTCAGATCGTTTGAAGTAGATTTGAACCATCAGGTCTAGAGGATAGGTGGCATGAATCTGTGGACTTCGGGTGAAGACCCAAAGTAAACGTCAACCGTCGGATCATCCGAAGTAAACCTCAAGCGTCGGATTTCCAAAGTGAATCTGAGCCGTCAGATCAACAGCTTCAGGAAAGCCATTCAAGAGTTTCTCAGTTGAGATTTGAGATTCACGAAGTCTGAAGTCTCTTAAATTTGAAGTGAATCCCAATCGTTCAATCAACCGAAGTAGATCTGAGCCGTCAGATCACCCGAAGTAAATCTCAAGCGTTGGATCGCCAAGGTGAATTTGAGCCGTCAGATACTGTCTATTCAAGAGAAGTCAAGGTTTGAGAGTTGAGAATTTCGAAGTCCTAACTTCCAAAAATCTGAAGTAAATCTCAACCATCTAATCAACCGAAGTAAAGCTGAGTCATTAGATTGTCCAAAGTGAATATCAAGCATCGGATCACCCGAAGTGGATCTGAGCCGTCAGATCCAAGGGAGACATGGAAAAAATCTGAGAACTCCGGATAAATATTCAAAGTAATTCGTAGTCATCCGATCTAAGGGAGAGGTGGAGAAAATCTGTGGACTCTAGGTAAAGACCCTAAGTAATCCTCGATCATCAGGACACGCATCAGTGGATTATAGCTTCCTGATAAAAGCCATTGGGAATATGGGTGAAGTTTGATATTTGAGATCTTAGATGTCTGAAACTTGAAGGAGATCTCGATTGTTGATCAAGAAGAGGGCCATATGACCGTTGATCCAATTGAAAGGTCAACCACCCAAAGTAAAGGCAAGGCAGTTGATTAGGAGGACAGGTGTCCACAGATCATCAAATCAGAAGATTGAAGTATGGAAGAGATCAGGGTTTTGAGAGTTGAAACTCCTGAAACCTGAAATCACGAAGGGGATCTCGTCCATTGATTTTGCAAGAGGGGAAGATATGAACCACCATTTTTTGAAGTATCGTCAAAGATCGGAGATCGATTGTCCCGTAGCATTGCGGGGATAGGAGTTTCACTATTAGTATGCATGGTTTTGCATATATATATATATATACATGGACGCATGAGAGACTAACAGTTTGTTTGGATGAGGAATGTTGAAATTGTAGGAGGAAATGGGTCTTGGATATGGAAATATTGTAAGCCCATAAGGATGACCAAATGCCGACTGAGCCAAACTGCAAGGAATGTTGAAAGTACAAGAAGCAAAGGGGTCTTGGATAAGGCAACGTTGTAAGCCCATAAGGAAGGCCAATTTCTTACTGAGACAAACCGCTATGGGAAGGAAATTCCCATAATTATGAATCTATTTCTTGTGCGAAACAATATGGAAACAAAATGTTCAATTTGGAAATCTGTGGGTGACAGAATTACAAGAAAATTTTGAATTTAAAATTTATAATGTCTCATGAATTTATGTATACCTGTGATGCAGGTGAAACTAAAAGATCTGCGGAGAGTGCAGAGACGCGAGATTGAGCTCTCGGGTTTGAGGAAGAACTGTGAAAAAGAGTATGTTCCAATCACATGAAATAGAGACTGACTCAGGAGAAGGAGAGTAACCTTCATCCCTATCTATGATTGAGTTGGGAGAAGGAGAGTAACCTTATTCCCTAACTATTTATGTGCTAGTAGAAGGAGAGTAACCTTCATCCCTAAATTTAGTTGAGCCGAAAGTCTATCAAGTCGTAAAATAATGAAAAATGGATATTGCTGAGCCATGAGAACCTCGTGGTAAGCCATGATCACCTAGAATATATTGTGTCGAGGTAACACAAGCCAGAGAGATGCCTCGACAATGTTGGGAACTTTAATTGTCTAAATAAATAGATAATTAAGGTGTTCAATATGAATTGTCAAACCCAGGGAGGTTTTGTTTTTGTAAGATAATTGTGCACAGTCTATGCTAGATTATGAAAGAAAACACTAATCAAGTTGCAGTACTGAAAGAAACATAGTTGAAAAGATGAATACTAACACAAGCTGCTGACACAACTGGAGTTCTAATCTACTGTTGTAGAATTGAAATCACACTTGCATAATTGAAATCTAATTTGATGAGTGTATAAGAATCCTGGATTATCTAATCTATTCTAATTTTCTATTTTACTCTTGCAGAAGGAAATTCTGTGCTAATTTCCGAAAGGAAGTCTACTTAATTGTAGAAAGGAATTCACACTTTTATTTTCTTTTGCTTGAAAATAAATATTTAATCTAATGCAGAAAAGGGAAAGTAATTCTCTAGCAGTATTCAACAATTGATTCTAACTCTCATGAGACACACTAATGCGCATTAACATAAAGGAACTGATCTGTAACAACAAATGTATTCTAGAAATGTTAAACAGATAAATCATCCAAATCAAAGAAGTTAATCTAAAACTCAAAATAGAGGGGAGTCTGTGAGGAAGGTGGGCCCTTTCCTTCTCACCGAATCCACTCGAAAAGACTACAGTAAGTTAAAGAAACTCAATTCACTTATTTATCAACTCGCAAAAATGTTCAGATACAATATGCTTCACTTCACTCTCTGTTCCACAGCTAATCTTCGATACCGATGATTACAAAATCTCTGCTATTTAAAGACAAAGTCATTTAGTTAAAACGAACCCATAACAACATTGAGAATCCAAGATTCTCAAGATGTTCATTTGATACAAAAGATCTGTTATCTTCACAAAATTTGGAAAAAGAATCTTGATCACCAGCATGAGCCAAAACGTGTAACAACCTTGAGGATCGGTCTTCAGGATTTGGATTTGAATGATATACCAGCTTCTAGGATCGGTGGGCATCTTTTGCAGCAAGTGTAACAGCTTCCATGATCGGTGGGCATCTGTTGCAACAAGTGTAACAATCTTCTAGAAAAGGTGCGCAGTTGTTGTAGTCGTGTAACAACATGAAGAACTGGCACAAGGCTGTAACAACTAGTGTAACAACAACGATCTTTCTTCAAGACTTGGCTGTTCTACACATTTTGATCATTAGTTGCACATTTATGGGTAAAATATGAGAAACGCTACCAATCAAACATGTTAAGTAAATAAGAGTATAAAATCAAGATCAACGATTCATACCTTGGGAAAAAGGGTCTTAGAAATCATTATAGTAGGCATTTAGCATAGAAATGATAAGGTTGAATGAGAAAAAGATATAGTGAAAAAGGGACATTTTTGGGTCCTAACATGCCCCCCAACTGAAGACATTGCATGTCTTCATGAAAAACACATTCAAGCTTTACTCTGAATTGGAGTCAGGGAAGTGACTCCTCCAATGCAAATTGCTAAGACAAATCACTAAGTACCGGTATGGGAAAAACCTGTGTGGACCCCCAACATCTGTTGTTTCAAAAATTTGTCTTTGTTGCTTTATATTCAAGAACATAATCAGTTTGAGTGTGTAACATAGGTTCTTGTGTAAAAACTGCTGGTGTAACAACCACTTCTTTAACAACCGAGGGTCATGGACGAAGAATGGGTAATGCCTGTTCTAAATTCTTTCATCCGACTGCTGCTTCAGTAGACCTTGCTGACCTAGTTATTCTCCTAGGTAATGTAGAGACAAAAACATGGGATTTACTTTTCTTTGCTTTAGGAGAAGGAGGGAATTCTTCAACAACCAGGCAAGGAGAAGGAGGTTGTTCTTCAACAACTAGAAAAGGAGGAAATTATAGGATTCTGGGGTCTAGTATAATCAGAATATCGTCACTCATCAAGTGATACACAGAATCATCAAGTATAGCCAATGATTCTGTTGTAATTCGTGTACATTCGACCCACAATGATAAAATGGTTTCTTAAAATTCCTTGCACAAGGTAAAACCCGAAATACGTACCTCCATAAAATCAGTTAGCCACTCACTTAGGTTTGTATCATTGAGGTCAAAATCTGGCAGGGTTTGAGTATCAGCAAAATCAATACACTTTGTTGCAACAATAGGAGGGTTTTTAGGTGCATCTGGTGCAACTCTGTTGATGCCCCTCTGAGATTTCCTTCTAGTTTGACATTTTCTTTTCTGAGACAATTTAGTGGCAGTGACAGTAGGGGCTTGAATGACTGTTGCAAAAATAGGAGGGTTTTGAGTTGTTGCTGGTTCAACAGGAGATGAAGTCAACGTAATGGCAGTTACAGTGGGGGATTGAATGGCTGTTGCATCAATAGGAGGGTTTTGAGTTGTTTCCGGTTCAACAGGAGATGAAGTCGACATACTGATAGTTACAGTGGGGGCTTGAACTACTGTTACAGTGGACCATTCTGGCCTAGTTCTCTTCCTCAGTAAAGTAGAAACAGAAGAAGGGGTTTTCCTTTTCTTAGCTTTAGGAGTAGGAGGGAGTTCTTCAACAACAGTTGTTGCAGCCAAGGGTTGAGGCTCATGACTTGGTCTAGGGATTGCGTTGTCAATTGCTGGCTCAATCACAATGACAGACATAGGGTTTAGTTTTTCTGACTCAACACTGTCAATGCTTTTCTAAGTGGTGTTAGAGGTGCTTCTGGTTTTGCGTGTGGCTCTCAGAGTCGACTTATGGGTAGTTACAGTCAGGGATTTAACTGCTGGTGCAACCGAAGGCACATGATTTGGCTGCTCGGGGTTGGTCATAACAATAGGCATAGAATTTGGTTGTTCTTCCACTTCAGGTAATGGGTCATTAGGAATTCCCATTCCTCTACGAATCAACAACCCTATCAGTCTGTGATTGGAAAGACAATTCATGGGATGCTTTGATATCTTGACAAAGTGAGCCATATTATGAAAGGAATGAAGAAGATAATAAGGGATGTTTATTATCTTTTGATGTATTAAATGTGTCAGTAGTATAAAATTAGAAAAATAAACTACTTGATATCTTCCTTCGCATGTAATGTACCTTTTTACAAATTCTGATACTTTCGCCCATGGTTCTGGTAAGGAACTTACATCTACACCTCAACCCTTGGTCTGAAATTGCTCATTGTCCACGAGAAAACCCTTCTGTGCGTTGGGAAGATGTGATTTTCTATTAAACCATCTTTCTCTTGTTGTTGGCAACCCTGTCACAGCAGCCATGCTTTCTTCATTCACTGGAATCCTCACCCTGTGCACCATTGGATACCCTTCTGCGAGATTCTGACTGAACTCCAATACCTCTACTTCATTAAAGCCCTACAACTTCTTAAAATAAGAAATCCATCCAGCCTGCTAAAATATTTGGTAAACATCCGGGTGTAGCAACAATGCATCTAGATTTTTTGGTTCATACCTCACAGCTGATCCTCCCATGACGTCACTTTAGAGTCTAACAGTCACTTAGGAGGAGAAACCGACACCTAAACTAGAGACACAACAAGTTTGAACATGGATTTCATAAAGAACGCAGTGTCTCAGCGGAAATAAGCGTGGTCGAAAGGTGAAAGAGGTGATTATAAAAGGGGAATTTAATGTTAGGTCGGTGTAGATTATCGTTCCCCCCAACTAATCAGATTGACTCATGGTTTAATGAATTTAGGACAGCTGTCAGATAAGCATTAAATATTGCTTCCATATGTACATCACTATGACACATAAGATTAGTAACATACCTCATAACTTACCGCACAAATTGATTTGTCGGAGTAAACTCACTACCCAACCGCCATTTGATCCATGTGGAATAGCTGTAATGATGAGAGATGGCTCTGGACTGTGAGAAATGATGATATGACAAGTGGAACATATTTCCTTTCATTGGTTGACCAACAGGAAATTTGCGGATGTGGAGTTAAGTAATGATGAAGTGACATTGTCTTTCAGAGAGAGCAGAAAATATAGCAATGGAATTGACAAAACAATGTTTCATCATGGAAAAATAATAGAGATGCGAAAAATGGGTGAAGCGACATGTAAAATAGCGAAAAGGAATAACAACAGTAGGTGTATCAACATGTATTTTTGGCCGGACTGGTGGAATTAAGTGTAGTAGCATGTAAATCGGCCAAATTGTCAGGAAAATGGTGGAACAACATGTAAAGTGAAATGAAAAAATAGTCAGGAAAAATGGTGTAACAACATGTAAAGTGACCAATTTGTCAGAAAAGAGTGTAACATGTAAAGTGACCATGGTGTAACAACATGTAAAGTGACCATGGTGTAACAACATGGAAAGAGGTGAAACAACATGTAACATGGCCGAGCACATAATTCCTTACTTTTTTAAAAACTAATCCGTCAACTCCCTTCACTGTAATCTACCTTGTTGTTATTCAATCCATCTGCACACAAGTATTTTCTTGATACCCTTCTAGGATGATTTTATTAGAAAAGGAAAAAAAATTAAATATTTTAAGAAAAAACAAAAAAATTCAAATTCACACAGTTTATTTATATACAAGGTTTTATTGAAAGCAAAAAGTTCTAAGGTTCAGAAGGGGAAGGAGCAGGCTCCATTCCCTTTAAAAATTGATAACCTGTATCAGCTGTACATCTGGATTTAAATTCTACCTTGGAAAGTGGGCACTGATACAGGTGCAAGCGATGACCATTTGCAAGTAACTATGTATTGGATCCATAAATAGTGATTAACTTGACTGTCCCATTGGGAAAAATAGTGTCTACCTCGTAAGGTCCCAACCATCTTGTACATAGCTTACCCTTAAATTATTTAAAGCATGAATCATACAAAAGATCACAATCTTCCTTTTTGAATAACTTCTTCTTGATGACTCGATCATGCCACTTGGTTCTTTGCTGTTGGATCACTATGGTTTGATGAATAACGTCCAATCACTTTTCATCTAGCTCAATCAGTTGCTGCATTCTGGCCTTCTGTGCCATAATTAAGTCTCGATTGACTGTTGATGCAGTTCTTAGGGTCTTGATCTCGAACTCAATGGGAAAAACAAGGCTCTTCCCATATACTAGTTCATAAGGAGAAAAACCAATTGTGTTCCTCCAAGTGGTTCGATAAGCCCATAGAGATTCATGCAATCTGTCAGACCAATCCCTATGATGTTCCCTCACTGTCTTAGTAAAAATAGATTCTATGACTTTGTTTGTACTTTCTACCTGCCCATTACCTTGGGGATGGTATGGAGAAGCTGTTCTATGCAAAACATGATATTTACTGAGTAGGGATTCAAACTTATGTGATGTGAAAGGTGGCCCCCCATCAGTTACTAACTCTCTTGGAACTCCAAACCTAACAAAGATGTATTCAAATAAAAATGCTAAGACAACTTCTTCTGAGGCCCCAATGAGTGCTTTTGCCTCAACCCACTTGGTCATGTAATCTTTGCAGACCAATATATAGACTTTATGATTAGAAGGTGGGTTAATAGGCCCTACAAAATCCATGGCCCATCTCTCAAAAGGATTTAAAACCACTTGAGGCTGGAGAGGCATCTCATCCCTATGATTTGGCTGACTCATTCGCTGACAACTGTCATAGGCTTGGACATACTTCCTTGCATCTTGAAATATTGTGGGCCAAAAATAGCCCATCCTAAAATTTTTATGCCCAGTCCTTTTATCAGCAAAATGACCCCCACAAGGGCCATCATGGAAAGCTTTAAGAAGATCATAAAATTCATCATCCCTCAGACATTTCCTGATTTCTTGATCCAAGCTTGTGTAGAAAAGATATCCCCCTATCTAACTATATCGAGCACTCTTCTGAATAATCTTCCTTCTTTCTCGGGGAGATAGATGTGGAGGTAACTTCCATGCAACCAAATAATTAGCAATGTCTGCATACCAAGATGAGTGATAAGATACTGCAAACAAATGTTCATCTAGAAAGGAATCATTGACAAGTGAATTATCATCATTTATATTCAATCTTGAGATAAAATCAGCAACCACATTTTCTTTCCATGGTCTATCTACTATAGTGATGTCAAATTCTTGTAGTAATAACAACCATCTTGTTACTTGGGCATTAGTAATAGGTTTATTCATCAAATATTTAATTGATGAATGATCAGTATGAATAAAAGTAGAATAACCAGTGAGATAATGCCTGAATTTATTGATTGCATAAACTATTGCCAATAATTCTCTTTCTGTAACTGTATAATTTAACTCAGTAGGAGCCAATTTCTTGCTGATATAGTAGATAACATAAGGATATTTTTCCTCCTGTTGCCCTAGTACTACACCAATTGTAGTATCAGAGGCATCTGAAGAAATGTGAAATGGAGGAGCCCAATTGGGCCCTCTCAAAATGGGAGTTGTGAACAATTTTTGTTTCATATCTGCAAAAGACAATTCACACTTGTCAGTCCAAATAAAGTCAACATATTTTGTTAATAAAAAAAATAAGGGAGAGGCAAGTTTGGATTTTTTTTTAATGAATCTCCTGTAATATCCAACATTCCCTAAAAAGCTTCTTACCTCCTTCTGAGTTGATGGAGTTGGAATGTCCAAAATTACCTGAATTTTGGCCGGGTCTACCTGAATTCCTGCATAAGAAATGAATTGTCCTAGCACCACACCTTCACTCATCATCATATGAAACTTTTCTGTACTAAGAGAAAGATGACACTGTATGTATATTTTGAGTCTTTTTCTAGATTAGCTAAATCTTCATCGAAATCAGTACCATAAGGTGTAAAGTCATCTATGAATATTTCCATACAGTCATTCACCATATTAGAGAAAATACCAATTACAACTCTCTGGAAAGTGGCTGGTGCATTACACAAGACAAATGGGATAACCTTGTAGGCAAATGTACCCCAAGGGCTGGTAAAGGTGGTCTTATCTTGGCCCTGTGGAGCAATGGTTATCTGTTTATAGCCACTAAATCCATCTAGGAAATAATTTTTTTTTTCCCAAATAGGTTGTCTAGAACCTAATCAATGAATGGCAGAGGGAAATGATCCTTCTATGTGGCCTTATTCAGGGCTCTATAGTCCACACACACTCTCCATTTACCATTTTTTTTAGGCACAATAACCAACGGTGAAACCCACTCGCTGTCTGATAGGGTAGATGAATCCTGCATTAAGAAGTTTCTAAAGTTCTTCTTTAACAATCTCTTTAAGATTAGGGTTCATTCTCCTTTGGGGTTGGAAAATGGATCAAAATTCTTCCTTAATTTATATATGGTGGGTGCATAGTTTAGAGGAAATTCCTTTCATATCCATGTAATCCTAGGAAAATGCCTCTTTATGTTCAATCAATAACTTCATCAAACGTTTAGTTTCAGCAGAAGATAAATCATGATTTATGTTTAGGATTTTTCCAGGCTCTATTTCTACAATGATTCTCTTAGAATCGACTTTAGAAAATAATTCAACTGTTTCAGTGTCTACTATTACAACTAAATTAACTTGATTTACAACAGTTTTAGAGAACATCTCTGCACTGGCTCCTTCCTGGGCAGTAGGTTCAAAGATTCTACTCAATCGGTGATACGTGTTTGGTGTAACAACATAGGGGTCACTAATAAAGCTATTGATTAGCTCATACTCTGTCTCGTCTTTGAAACTCATGGATTTTCCTATCGTTAGCATAGACAGAGCACTTTCATCTTCAATGTCCATCCACAAATAATTTTTGGGTTCCACACTGGGTGTAGCATGAGGATAAAGGGTGTAGCAGAGATGGTCATTGAACCAGATCTACAACCAATGAAGGCATTGACTGTAGCTAACCATGGTCTTTCTATAATTAGAGGGTGGCCCCCCAAATGGGTTTTAGGTTGCAATACGACAAAATCAACAGGATACTCCCATGAATCAACTGAAATAGATAGATCATTGATTACTCCTTCTGGTTTGATAGTAGAATGATCAACTAATTCTAAAACAATAGGAGTAGGTCGGACTTGCGTTCTGAGTTGCAACAATTTTTTCATTTCAATTGGCATAATATTAATTGTTTCCCCTAAATCAACTAACACATCGGGAATACATGTCTATTCGATTTTGATAGTGACTGTAGGGTTTCTTGGGTCGCCATATTTAATAGGTGGGGTTTTTCCTAACATAAGTTCAAAATATTCTCCCACTACGTGTACTGTGAGGGGGTCCCTAGGTTTCCTTCCAGGATTTTTGATACAAAGGTCTCTCACAATCTTCACATAAATAGGGACATCTCTAATCGCTTGCAATAGTGGAATGTTAACATATAGATTTTTCAATTCTCCTAAGAGATTGAAGGATGGTAATTCCATAGTTTTGGTAATTTCTAATCTTTCAGGGAATGGAGGGTCTGCTAATTCTATGATAGGTTCATCAATTTCCTCTGTATCAACAGATAGTTTGTCCCCCGATTCCTTGTTTTATTCTGAAGATGGAGCATCTTCAATTATTGGCTCGACTATTCTCCCTGATCTCAATTTTATCGCATTACAAGGCATAGGGGTAATAGACAGAGCTGTCCCATTGTGTATATCAATATTCAGAACAACCTTATTATTTGGATTTGGGTTAGGTTGCACAAGCATCTGAGGTCGTAAGGGAGGATTTTTCTGTGGGGCATTGGGAGGTAACTGCAGTTGTTGCTGTTGGTACTGGGGTTGGAACTGTTGTTGATTGGGGTTCTATTGGTGATGATTTTGATAAGTAGGTTGTTGTTGAGGGTTTCTCCAATATGGGTTCCATTGCCTAGGATGATTCTATTTTTGGGGCATAGGTACCCATGCATTGGGATCCTGATAAGGAGGTGGCATCTGATTTGGAGGTGGGGCATTCATTTGACCATATTGAAGCTAATTGTTCACATTATTCCAATAATCAAGTGTTGCAAGAAAGAATTGAGGGTTTATACCTTGACCTCGTGGCTACCATTGTCTCCTCTGTTATTAGATAGACAACCTCCGCTTCCTCATTAGTCACCTTCATTGATTCTTTTACACCTTGTAGGGAGGGACATTTATTAGAGGCATGATCTAATTCACAAATAAGACATACCTGGACACTGTTCAGTGGGAACTCCCTTGGTGGATGTTTGTCTCTGCATTTCAGACAGAAAATGGCCAATGCTCAATCTAATTCTTCTTGTTTCTATTTGATCTTCAGTGTATCAATTTGTGAAGCAAAAGATTTAATCATTTATGTTTTGAAATCTTCTAACAGATTTCCTATTTCTGCTCTTATTGCTCCTCCATTGGCTGATTTCTGTACCCTTAAAAAAGTGGCATCCCTGGTAACTAGCTTATTCCTTGTAGATCCTCGAGAATATCTCTTACAAAGATTTACAATGTCTTCATAGGATTCCTTAGATATATCTCCCTTGCCAAGCATATTCAACATATCTAAACAATCATCTCTAACTCCTTTTAGAAAAATAGTTTTGAGAATGTCCTTACTCACATCTGGATGTCCAGACCTTTGTAGATTATACTGGAGTCGCTCCATCAAATATTCAAGGGTCTTGTCCTCCTTTTGACACATCCTAAATAGTTCCTCTCTTCGTTCCCTCGTTCGGAATTAGTTTTGTTATTTGTTCAGGAAAATATGCCTCATTTGTCCCCATGTTGAAATATTCTCTCCTCCAAGGCTCATGAACCATCTTAACACGTTACCCTTCAATGTAGCTGGAAACAATTTAATCTTATGCACAGTGGTAGTGTAGTCATAGCTTCTACACAGAATATCAAATTCAAACAGAAACTCATCTGGATCCTCAATAGATAATCCATGGAAATTTGGCAGGGTTGAGAGAGGTATGTTCTTTATAGGAGCCATTCCTCGTGTGGGAATATTAGTAATAGGAAAGACCAGGGTAAAGATAGTATTTTCGTCACTTACCTATTCTTCATTGTTCACTAGATCCTCACTGTAGAGCTCTTCTTCATTATCCCCTTGATTTTCCATTTGTTCTCTCTCTCTCCACTCACTATGGAAAGCATCCTACTCCTCTTTAGTGACTACCTGTACATTGATTTGATAAACAACTTCTTCTGCTTTTGTCCCTGTTTCGAGCTACACTTTCTTGATCTTCAATATTCTCCAGTGTTGCGTGCTGATTTGTTGGTGACAAATATTCAGCTTCAACCCCTGATGAAAATGATGTTTCAAAATGGGGTAGTTCTGATGTCTGAGGAATATGTCTTCTTGGAGGATTTGAAGGGCAAAAGATAGATCCCGAAGAAGAATCTGCTCTAGCTATAATCTCATCAACAAAGGTTGGCCTTCTCAGTGCAGGATTCCTTCCACCACGTCCTCTGGTACCTGTACAGTTAGTATTTTTGGGGATACATCCTCTTGTTCCTCGATTCATGCAGACTACTCATTCCTAAGAAAAGAAAACTAATGTGATTACAAGAATCTATAATTATCTTCCCCGACAATGACGCCAAAATGTTGGGCACTTTAATTGTCTAAATAAATATATAATTAAGGTGTTCAATATGAATTGTCAAACCCAGGGAAGTTTTGTTATTGTAAGATAATTGTGCACAGTCTATGCTAGATTATGAAAGTAAACACTAATCAAGTTGCAGTACTGAAAGAAACAGAGTTGAAAAGATGAATACTAACACAAGTTGCTGACACAGCTGGAGTTCTAATCTACTATTGCAGAATTGAAATCACACTTGCATAATTGAAATCTAATTTGATGAGTGTATAAGAATCATGGATTATCTAATCTATTCTAATTTTCTATTTTACTCTTGTATAAGGAAATTCTGTGCTAATTGCCGAAAGGAAGTCTACTTAATTGCAGAAAGGAATTCACACTTTTATTTTCTTTTGCTTGAAAACAAAGATTTAATCTAATGCAGAAAAGGGAAAGCAATTCTCCAGCAGTATTCAACAATTGATTCTAACTCTCACGAGACACACTAATGCACATTAACAGAAAGGAGCTGATCTGTAACAACAAATGTATTCTAGAAATGTTAAATAGATAAATCATCCAAATCAAAGCAGTTAATCTAAAACTCAAAACAGAGGGGAGTCTGTGAGGAAGGTGGGCCCTTTCCTTCTCACTGAATCCACTCAAAAATACTACAGTAAGTTAAAGAAACTCAATTCACTTCTTTATTAACTCGCAAAAATGTTCAGATACAATATGCTTCACTTCACTCTCTATTCCACAGCTAATCTTCGGTACCAATGATTACAAAATCTCTGTTATTTAAAGACAAAGTCAGTCAGTTAAAATGGAATCAGAACAACTTTAAGAATCCAATATTCTCAAGTTGTTCATTTGATACAAAATATCTGTTATCTTCACAAAATCTGGAAAAAGAATCTTGATCACCAGTGTAAGCCAAAACGTGTAACAACCTTGAGGATCGGTCTTCAAGATTCAGATTTGAATGATATACCAGCTTCCAGGATCAGTGGGCATCTATTGCAGCAAGTGTAACAGCTTCCAGGATCGGTGGGAATCTGTTGCAGCAGGTGTAATAGTCTTCCAAGAAAGGTGCGCAGTTTCTGTAGTCGTGTAACAACATGCATAACTGGCACAAGGCTATAACATCTGGTGTAATAACAACGATATTTCTTCAAGACTTGGCTGTTCTACACATTTTGATCATTAGTTTCACATTCATGGGTAAAATATGAGAAATTATACCAATCAAACATGTTAAGTAAATAAGAGTATAAAAGCAAGATCAATGATTCATACCTTGGGAAAAAGGGTTTGAGCAAACATTATAGTAGGCATTTAGCATAGAAACGATAAGGTTGAATGAGAAAAATATATAGTGAAAAAGGGACATTTCTGGGTCTTAATAGATAGAGCAAGTTCGAGGGACGCCTCGACTGTAAGACTCAATAGAGTCTCTAGAATTCTTTCTGTGTGAGACAACCTTGGCAAGGCAAGATGGATCACAAGATGGATCACTTTGAGATTTCGTAGGGGAGCGAAAGGGAAGGTCGCGGGTGCCATTAAACCTGCACCAAGAACCCGAAAGGTTATGTGTTTAATTATAGAGTGAGACCATCAAGGTCTCAGAGAGTTTTTTTCCTTCGAAATTAGAGATCCATGACCAGGAGGTCGGACTGGTTCCCCGACTTTCCAAATTAGAAACCATGAACAAAGATTCTATCCTTTAAGAAAATCAAAATTTTTTATACCCTATCGTGGGCGTATTGCACAAATTATATCTATGGTTCATGTTGGGATTCTACCATATTACATGGGACCTAAATCAAGTGACCAAGGGCGGTGGCAGGGAAATGTTCACATGGGGGAAGGCACAAAAACAAGAATTTGATTATATGAAGCATCACTTGTGCTCAACTCCATTACTCTCCTTGCCTGATTTGCAACAATCGTTCGAGATTGAGACTGATGCATCCGACTACGCTGTAGGCACAATTCTCACTCAACATGATCATCTGATAACATACCATAGTGAGACACTCTCAGATACTGTCCGAGAATACCCCACCTATGACAAGGAAATGTATTCCATTGTACAAGCCTTCCATCAATGGAAACATTACATTCTGGGAAATGAGACAATCATCCACACTGTTAACAAGCCTCTACAGTTCATACAGACACAAGTGAAGTTTCATAACGACTACCATAAAAAATAGTCCACCTACCTGTAATAGTTCCATATCAACATAAAATATAAGACATGGGGCACAAATCGTGTCACTGACTACCTCAATCGACCTCCCATGGCTGCACTCACAACCATGATCCATTCCCGTGGGCATGAGGCATCTGAGTGGCCCCAAATTTATTAGCGAGATCCTGTCTTTGCCACCACCTATCAGCTCTTGGGTACATGCATGAATGCCACCGATTTTCACATTTAGGATGGATTGTTATGTCATCTGGGACATCTCTGTGTTCCTGGAAGCGAGCGTGCAAAGATGATTTTGGAGGCTCACTATAGTCGGATGACATGGAATTTTGGCATGGAGAAAACTGTGGCCATTCTATAGAAACATTTTTATTGGCCAAAACTTCGACAGGACATCAACAAGTATATTATATATTGCATTTTATGTGCCATTTCCAAGCCAACCATCAAGAAGCAAGGCTTATACACCCCTATTCCTACTCCCGAGAGGCCTTGGGAATCCATTTTGATGGAATACATGTCTGGCCTTCCATCCACCAAGCAAGGAAATGATCGTGTATTTGTGGTGGTTGATCGGTTTTCAAAGATGGCCATTCTCACAACCTACAAGAAGAGCATCACAATGACAGATACTTCCAAGCTCTTCCTTGAATGAGTGTGGGTACATTTTGGGATACCACAGACCATCATCTCTGATCGGGACAACAGGTTCCTCAACACATTTTGGTCGAGTCTTTGGTCATTGTTGGGCACCAAGCTCACTAAATCCACTGCCTTCAACCCTCAAATTGATGGCCAAATATAGGTCGTCAATTGAATGATTGTGCACGTCCTGCACATGTATAACTCTAAGAATCCGCGTACATGGGTTGAGAGTCTTCCCTATGTTCAACACATCTACAACAAGGCTCTCCATATCTCCACCGACCATAGCCCCTCTCAAGTGGGGCTAGGATTCCAACCCTTGGGTCCCATTGATGTTTCACTACCTCTTGCAACAACACAGAGAGATTCTTCCCATGTTCAGTCCAAGGCTGAAAAATCCACTAGATTCATTGATCATATTCAACACATCCGCTAACACGTCCATGATATTTTGCAAAAAGCCAATGCTAAGTACAAGCAATGCCATGATCAACACTGGGTACCGCACAAGTTTCAAGTGGGAGAAAAGGTCTGGTTACATTTGCAGAAAGAACACTTTACAAGTCCCCATCGGAAGATCCATCCACTTCTCTATGGGCCTTACACTATCACCAAGGCTGTGGGTGACAATGCTTTTTAGCTCAACACTGCCCCCTTCCTTGGCTTGCACCCAATGTTCAATGTGGACCTCCTTCGACCGTATTTTCCACCATTGGACACCTTGGATATCACAGAACAATTGACACCAACATAGATCAACCCTAACTGCATGGAACAAGTATCCACTAATCAGATAGTGGACACACAGGTCAAGGGCACTCACCAACAAAGGATCCAACTTTATCGAGTTTTCAAGGCAACACAACTCCTGCACCAAGGAAAGTGGCTCACTCAAATCCAAATTCAACATAAATTTCCTTACCTTATGGGGGCACTCAACACAATGGAGACCATTGCTTCCTAAGGGGGGAGGATTGATCCAGGTGGATATTGGTGGCCACCCACCTATTCCAACTGGCTCCTCTTGGCAATTTTTAGTTCAACACATTCTTCTATAATTCTTTATAATTGTGGGTTCTACACTTCCGGGGTTGTCTGAAGCCCTACACAAATTCCAAGTGGATATTGGTGGCCACCCACATAATACAACTGGCTTACTTTGGAAGTTTTCATGTCAATACATCCTTTTGTACTTCCAAGGCCGTTTTGGGGCCCTAAACAATGTTTTTTTGGCTTTCCACAATCAAACTATTGACGGAGTCAAAATTTGATGGCATAATGTGTATTTCTCGAAAAGACCTTTCCTACGCGCTATCACACACTTAAAACAAAGGTCATATGAAAAAGTTATGACCTCGAGAAGTTGAGTTACCAACTTACCCATTGTAGCTCACATAACTTTTGGCGTTTCATCTCCTAGGGTTAGGTTTTTGGATGTCTAGGGTTTTGGCATTCATGAGTAATGTGTTAAGCACTCAACACACCCTAAAAAGTCTATGTAAAATTTCACTTTTTGGGTACCACTTGATCTTTTGGCATTGTCTGATATGGAAAATGTGTCCTTTGCTTATCATCTTTGTTTCTCATTAAGTCTTTAAAATCTTGCTTGGACATGTGAAAATCATCAACTTAAAAGACTAATATCTAAATTAGAGAAATTACAGTCAAGGTTTTCCTGGACGTGCTTAAGGATTTCGGCATCAGGAAGGATTAAATGTGAAAGAGAACACTAGACATAACCAAAGTTGTCGAGCCCCGATCTTCGTCGGCATCGAAAGATGCAAAATTTCTTTTGAGACAAGCACCACCAAGAATGTCGTCGATGACTGATCAATTTGGCATCAACAAAAGGTTAAAATAATAAGCATTGAATGAAATATGAAATAATAATTGCCAACCTCTGAGAAATTTTCAAAGTCAGAAGTTTTTTCAGGAGGATACCGATGGAATCATGCATGAGGATATAGCCAATTCCTGATCTACCCACTAACGAGATGATGCGATGGGACATTTTTTCTCTGAGATACGCTAGATATGACACATTTAAAGGTTAATTAATTCCATAATATCGCACTAACTACTAATTCGTGCACAAATCAAAGGACCGTTGGGACCTGCCAATACAATGTTTTTTTCCCCCCCGCGCCTCTGCCGTCAACCCACGCAGAATTTATTTGTAGATTTTTGGTGGTAGATTGTTTTGAATTTCACCCATTATTCGTATTAACTAGTTGATACAACTGGTAGGATATCTCCCGCTATATTCTCTAAGTCATTGAAAACATGATTATTATGTGCACAAAGGAATCCAGATCATCCAGAGGAGCGAAATGAGTAGTCCATGGATAACTTCCAAGGTCCAGTGAGTATAAAAATAACACTTTAACAAGTGTTATAGGTATGTACCGGTCTATGGATGTTTTATGCTTCGTTTCATATGCTTTATCCAATGTCACCCTGCACACCTGCTTGAAGATTGTTTCTGGTTGCAGGAACGATGCCTCCGAAGAAACCCACCACCAAGAAATATCTGAGAGCTCCAAATCTACAGGAACCAGAGGTGGGAGAAGGTTCCTCCTCAGTGGTGGTGAGACAAATGGAATTCACTCCAAAACCGGTGCCTGTCATCAAAACCTTCACCAAGAAATCTTTTTATCAACCCTCAACCTTTGGAGACACAGAGGCGAACATTGGGACCAAGACAATATTTTCGTATTGGGAAGAAATTTTCAAGAAAATTAAGCGGGAATAACTCCCCAAATATACTCTGCACAATGATCCTGATATGAGAAAACTCGACGATGAAGTCCTATTGAATGTACGAAAGGCGTATCTACACATGGTGGCAAGCAGGACTCCGGTATTTCCTTGCATTAAACTCCTCAAATGGCTTACTGATCACACTGACACACAAAAATGTTTGATTAATGACAAAAACGACGGGTGTGTTAGTGTTTTCCTTCCATTAGAAGTGCAGAATTATTACAAGCTCAGAGAGTCAGAAGAGCGGTTGAATAATGATTTTGTTTTGAGCTTCTATGAGAAGCACGATACCAGTAAGGCGATGGATTCCTGGTGGAGAGAGGATAAAAAATTCACCAATCGGACCTCCAGCTGGTACCCGAAGACCAACCTTAGAGAGCCTTACATCTATCTAATGGCTTTCCTCTGCAAATTGCATGGGGAAAAAGATTTCTCCAGGTTTTCAGAATCTTGGATGCCTCTAGCGTATATCGTGGCCATTTCTGGAATAGGTTTCAACTGGGGTGAAATCACCTCCAACCAATTGGGAACTTGCATATGAAAATCTCAAACACTAAAAGAGGGAGAAACCTTATCCTTTTACATGGCATATTATATTTTGGACGTCGTCTGTGCCAGAAATGATTTCACTGGAATGAACTTAAACTGGCGCACCTCAGAGCTCCCGGTCCATGTTTATCTTAGCATCCTGTGGGTGAACAGGTATAGGAAATCCTACTCTCTCATCTGTGACCAATTTATCACACACATTTACTTGTTTCTATTCAAAAGGGAATGTCCAAGGTTGTCAAATGTAGCCAAAAATATTATATTGAAGGTTGGCCACTAGTATCTGGATGAGTGTGACACCTACATCAGGGTTTTCAACACCATCGGAGCACCTCATCTGCTACCTTTCTATGTCCTTTACCAACTAATATTAGGGGAAATATGTTATCAGACCATCCTGCAAGGGTACAATGCTACTTTGGTAAAGGATAAGAAGCGGGCCTTCATACCTTATGGGTTTCATGTTGGTTTCTACATGGTGAAAGACACAACTCAGGCCAAGCAAGAAGGGTTAAGCCAATTGGATTTTCGATTCTAGACTGGTCGCTTTCGCAAGAACGACCCTAAATTTTTAGTTCCGAAGCACATGTCCCAAGTATCTTCCTGCTGGCCATACATCCATGACAGATTTGAGGACGATATCTTCATTGAAAATGCTCAAGACTGGAATGAGGTGGTCGCAAGGATGGCAGACCCCAAGGCAACCAGATTCAAGGCTCTGAGCTGGGATGAGAAAGCATCAGTCCTTAAACAAACAATTCAAAAGGCTATCAAGACCAGAGAAGAAATGACCTCAGTAGAAGCGGTGGGATTACCCAAGGGAGTCACTGGAGCGGTGGAGATTGCCTAGGTAGCCCCGATACTAGACATAGATCTCTTCGAGGTTCAAAATGTGCAAGGGATGGGGGGACTCATGTATCAAAAAGACCAACGACTAATGAATTAGATGCAAGACAACCCGGAGCTCATCATAGTGTCGAAATGTCCGACCGAAAGTCTAGAATAAATCCCAGCGGGGGAGAGCGACCTGATTCCATAAAACCTGGTAATAAAAACATGTCTAATAACCCTGATTCCATAAGGCCACCAGTCAGAGTGCCAACAGGTGCGACGATTCAACCAGAGGTGGGCTGAGTATCATTTGGAGAAAGCACATCTAATCCTTTGAGTGAATTTATAAATATATATGGCGTGATGAGAGCCCGGAGATGTCTCTCGGGACCCCTGTGCAGATCCAAGAAGAAAAGGGACCTAAGAAGGCTTCTTTTACTGATCCCGAGGTCTAGATCTAGGAAATCCTACGAAAGGAAAAATAAACCAAAAATGTTTCCGACACAAAGAACCCCGAAGCGTCGGAGACCCGAGCTGACGACTCAAAGGGTAAGTCAGAATCGGATGAGCCAAAAGGAGGATCCCCACAAAAGGAAGTCATCTATTCAACTGCCCATGAGCAAGTGAGTATTGGGTCTTTTCTTGACTTCTCTTTTTCATTTGATACTCAGATCCCCGATAAGAAATAGGCAAAGTCCGAACCCTAAGAGTATAATAAGAAAGTTCAAGAACATGATATGGAACAAGTATACACCGTTGGAAACTTGGGAAACACACTTACATGGGGTGATTAGCAGATTCCCGAACCAGTGGACAAGGTGGACGATATCTATGCAATCTCCTACAATTGAAAGACGAGGGACATCATCCAAATAACCATGAAGAAAACGAGAATCACATTGGATCGCTTCGTCCTCATCACCACAGAGGAGGATTTGATAAACATAGAAAATGCCAGAACATCTGAGCTCATCGATGCAAGGATTGAGATTTCGGATGCCACCCTGAACAGAGCTAAACGGGATGAAAAAGAGTTGGACGTCGCCCTAAAGGAGCTAGATCATTTTTTCCATTTGGCCGAATACTATAAGGTCACCACTCAAACTGCAGTTTATCTGAGAAGCGAGTTCAAAGTGACTTACAATAGGTTCACACATGAGCGACAACTATTCACTGCGAAGATAGCTGAGCTCCATGAAGACACTCTCATGGCACTCGCAACATGCAAGGATATGGAGAGATGGCATGAAAGGGAGTAGCAAGCTGTAGAAAGACTTGAATACATCGATGCAGTCCAGCAGGGCCAAGATAAAGAAGAACACGACATTCGAATGTTGGGAAAAAGTAGTCTTGATTGTATGAAGCGATCGACCGAGTACTGAGATAAGATGTCCCAAGCACCACACAGAGAAATTCAAAAGCAATGGGAAAAATGTGAGAAGCATTGGGGTAAAATCAATGAAGCAATGAAGGATATAGGACTCCCCAAGTTCGACGACCTTGACAACTTCATTGACTTATGCAACATAGTCAGATCACATGCCAAGAAAGACTCACTATGGGTCGAAGAAGTAGACAAGGTGACTAATACGTCGCCAGGACAAGTGCAAAGATTTATGGAACATCCGATGAAGGCTCAAACCATGCTATAGCAATTAAACACCAGTCTAGTGAAGTATCGAGCGCATGCGATGGAGATCAGAGGTTTCTACGTGACTCCGATGGAACGACAATGGTTTCCATGGGCTCAAACCTGCAACAAACTGTTTATCAATTGGTCCGAGTATGAGAAAATTCATCCTTTCAAAGAAATATCTTGAGTTGACTATTAAAGAAACTGTTAAAAGATGACGCCGCATGGTGTATTTTTCTTTGCTTAAACTGCACTTAACCGTTATTTTCAGTTGAAATTTAAATTATAAATAAAGACATCGACCAATTATTTAGAGGTCAATGGTTGTGGAAAGAACTCTTTCTTTCTGGTTGTTAAGAATTATTTTGAAGCTACTTTGATTTGAGAAGTCCTTCTGGACCAAAGACAAGTTATTTTCATCAACTTCATGTGTGATTGGACATCAAGAAGAAATATTTCCTATCCTGTTTCATGAATGATGTTGTAATGAGTAAGAACAATTAATTCTGTTGTCAAGTTATCTGGTGCAATTTTTTGTTGTTCTTTGCTTTAATGATGAAAATGAATCGTTGTGTTATTATGTGATGAATGGTCCTGGTAGATGAATTATTTTGCTTGCCATTATCTCATTGCATATGTGTTTTCTTTCTGGTATTTAGTATCTCAGACAGTAATTGGATGCTCACATGGTTAATGTATTAGTACTAGGCCTATGGTATAAAATTGTCTTTTGCATGCTTGAGCAACGGGTTATCCCAAGTTCAACCTCTTCCCCTTAGTTAAGCTTAATTCAATTTTTGTTGCCAAGTTGGTTTATACCGGCTTACATCTCATATTGGTCCCACCCAAGAGAAATTATACAAAAGATAATAGTCCAAACTGAAGGAAGAGCCTTCACAAGAAAATGTAAATCCCATCGATAATTTGGCTAGATTTCAAGATTTGGAGAACCATTCCACTATTAAACGCTGCAGAGTCTAATTGGGCCTCAGTGGCAGGTTTGGTTCCTATTGTTGAGTCAAGGGATTTAAGACCCATCAATATAATGTTAAAAAGGCCTCTGGAGCCTCATTGTAATCATTCTGCCTAGATGGATGCACGTAGAAGCCACATCTCTTCTCAGAGATAGCTACCACCATTCGAGCATGTTGTTTTCAGTTCTGCAGTTTTAGCCTATTTTATTTATTTTATAGAAGTTATTGTTCATTGGATATTTGTTGTTGTTCTCCGTATCTCTGCATTATTGTATTCAATCTATTATTCATTTCGTTCTGCTCATAAATCTAGATCAATCTTGGGGTATGGAAAATCTCAAGTGGAAAAAACCCCACGATCCACTAGCTTACAAGAGATAAAAATTAATAACAAAGCTAGGGTATGTTTTTTTTTTTGTATTTTTGTAATAAAATATGATTGAAATATATTTTTGAAATTTAATTGGTTGAAGAAATTGAGAGATTATTTTACCTTTACTTTTTACCTTAAGATGTCTTTGAGTTTGTGCAATTATGACCCCACAAGCTTAAGATTGGCCTAGATGGATTTCTAGTCAATTGGGTTTGGAGTGGAAGCACTATTACCCCCAATGCTAGAAATTCAAATAGAAATGGGTTCCTTCTTGGATTTGCTAGGATATCTCCTCTATAGGATGGTCTCTAAAAAAATCAATCAATTAGGGTCAAAGTAATAATATACCACTTGGTTGAAGTTACTCTTAAATGAGTTGGTCCAACAACTTGGGTGTATTATACTTGTATCCCACAAAGAAAGTAAGGAGACAAAGGTCTATATTTTTTCTTCCACGTGACTATGTATCCCCTCAATGGATCAATTGCTTATTTCTTTCAAGTCTCGTAAGGAACCCTTGCCAAAGCACAATTAAATATATCCAAGACGAAGAAAAATAAGCATTACAATATATAATCCACAATGACACAAAAAAAATGTGTTATGAAAAGTGATATTATGATCTCACAAATTTTCAACAACAACAAATGAGAGGAGTAGCTAGCCTTATATAACAAAATTCTAAACAACTTATTTCTAACTCCCTCATAAAAAATATTTTTTCTTGGTTTGCACATCCACAATTGGTTGGAGGCTAAACCATTGAATATATATTTTATATTACATAACTCCATGGTCAAAATGGGATAAATTCCATTTTTATATTTCTTGACCAATTAATTTATCCACTAGAGAGGTGTGCCCCACAAGAAAAGAGGTTGTATGGTACTAGATGAAGCTCGATTTTGGTGGAAAAGCTCCAATGTTCCATTTAGGGACAATTTAATCTTGAAGAATGAACTCAAACGATCACAATTTTTCCACTTTGACTATTCCTCCTTCAACGACTAGTTTGACTTGTCAAATCAACTAATGAGTAGTTGTGATTTGTCCCAAAAGATGACGATTTAGTCATTTGGTGGAGAAATTATTTTTTTTGCATGTGAAAAGAGCATCTTTGACCTTCCAAAAATTATTCCAAGGTGGGAAGACGACACCATTCCATTCCTTGACCATTTGACGTAGAAATATGTGCCACACGATTTTGTAGAATAAGTGGGATGATTTTCCTTTGGGGAAAATGATATTTCTCAATATTCCATCAATCAAAATGATGTGATATGGGTTTTTATTGTGATTTTTTTCTGTTAATTTTGAACCCATGTTGTATTTTTACCTTCAGGGTGCACTTCATGAAAAGACATGCACTGATGAAAACTTTGTGATATTTCCATGTTGAGAACAAAATGATAGTGCACCATGGCCAAGGGATACCTATAGACTCAATACAATATAACTATGTGGGAAGACATGGGTTGCATGACATGGACCAAACTAGGCCCCACAAACTGCAATCACCCCTACATAAGACCTATGGCTCCAAAAAATCATTCATCCCAATAGATCCGTGCCACGAACTCCAATCCTATCTAGGATGAAAGATAGTGAGACAAGGACATAAAGGGACTAACCATGATTAGACTAAGTTTGGGAGTCCACTACAAAAATCATCCACTATGGTTTACATGGATTTAACTTACATCCTTAGGATTACAATGGTGTATCCAAGTAAAAACATATGGTAGCTCTTGGAGAGGTAACAACTGACTCCAACTGGGACACTTTCTCTTCCTGAGAGGATGTGAGAACCCCAAAATATCAACTTGTAGACCTAAAACAATATCAAAGAAAACATCAAATGATAGGAGAGAGAGTAAGACATGAAGTCTTATCCCTTTCAAGAAAAAAAATACAACAATACAAGATGCATCTAATCTACGAAAAGGAAATGATGAAATGAAAAATTGAAATTAAAGACTAAACTAATGCTCGTGATAGATATTATTCAAAACTTGAAAGAAAATATTGACAAAAATGAAAAAACATCTAAACTAAACTAATGCTCATAATAGAGATATTATTCATCCTACCTACTCTAATCAAGGTATCAATATATATCAAGTAAAATCATATAACCAATGCAACCAACAGATAAACTCATAATTACCTTGGGTTTTACCTTTGTGCTTGGTTTCTAAGCAGAAGTGTGATATGTCAAACCTGTAACAAACATATGTTGGTAACTCTTTCATGACTTGGAAAGATCCTGCAATGGGACCAGGATCATTATGCAAAAGAGTTACAATGGAGTACCATGCATCCCTTGTAATACTGCATGCTTCTTGAATCCATAACTCAACATGGTTGATATACTTATTGTTCTCATTGTTGGCATTGAACCACTCATCAATGTTACTGATCACATTATCAAGTAAAAGAGGCTTTGATGACAGCTCCACCTAGAACCTGCATGAAGACTACCACTCTTCATGGATGTATCTAATCACATACCCACACATGTGATGATATAATAAATAAGAACCGAAAACAAAAGGAAACTCACACTTTATGGTTGATTTATGTGGCATGAAAGGATGACAATTCATGAAGCGAGTCTGAAACTGAAAATGCTTCAGCCTTTCCACCACTATGACCCTCAAAATCTCATTTTTAAAATGGAAACTCCCATTTTTCACATGTTCCTGTAATATGGCCAAACTTGGTTGCTCATATGGCCGAAACTCAACAATCTCACGTTCATCATTATCTATATCATAGATTGGATCATCATGAAAATGATAGTAACTTGCATCCCATTTGCATTTGTCGACTTGAAGGAATGCATTAATTCTTTCAATATGTATGCAGTCATACTTTTTATT
Organism: Picea engelmannii; assembly: GCA_009831015.1. Lineage (NCBI taxonomy): Eukaryota > Viridiplantae > Streptophyta > Pinopsida > Pinales > Pinaceae > Picea > Picea engelmannii. The sequence continues at coordinate 1,198,378 of ML776567.1, forward strand.
CGATGAAAAAATTCCCACCGAGTTGTCCTCTTTCAAATCACTACGAGATGTATCATGAGAATTGGATGATAGAAAAGGAACAAAGGCTATCAAATCTGTAGTTTCATTTGGAGGTGGGAGGGTGGGTTCCTGAACGTCATTCCTATGATCTTCAATCGTATCTTGATTTTCAATGGAAATATGAGAAGGTTCTTCTCTGCTTCTCCCCACTATGATTCCTTCCTCTTCTTTCTCGATGTGGCTAGGAATTTTTTCTTTCATATCAATCATAACTTTGTCTCCATCTATAAAATGAAACTCTTCACTGTTGTTTTTCTGTTGAGACAACACATTTAAATCTATCACATGGTCTTCCTAAATATTTTTGAGGTAACATTTCCATTCCTTGTCCCTACTTGCCTCGTCCATTTCTTCAAGGCTTTTCAGATAGGCCTCCCAGTGATCGTTCTTTTCTAAACTTGAGTGGTCATGTGATAGGAGCTCATGGGAGGGGGAAGAAGTTTGAACCTCTTCCATACCAATCGTGTTGTTAGGCTCCAATCTACTGATGTAAATTAGAGTGCAAATGATTGTCAATCCGGTGTTTGTAAGACTTAGAGGCACATCCAAAATATATGGATTTAGAGATAACTTTTATTCTTTAATGGGAATAAACCAAAACCTATTCTAAGGGATGAATATGGAAGAGATGCTAAGCTTATGTTCAGAATTCCTATTCATAGATCTCATAACAATAATCAACAATTGTTTTTCTAAAGAGTATCAACAATAAGCATTCAAGAGATGTTCGAACTAGTTCTAAGGCTTATTAATGCTAGAAGGACAAAACTCTTATTCAATAGATGCATTCATTGTTGATACTGAGAGGGGGGTGAATCAGTATCAAGTACAATTTAAAACATTTTTCAAATTATACTTAAACCATTCAATTATATCCAATGAGAAATGAACAATATTATAAGAGTTACACCAATACACCACAATACACCATGCACAATATATGAGAAATAATCAATAGTTTTTGTTCAAGGGAAGTAATGACTTCCAAAGGTA
>ML776567.1:1204255-1250232 GCA_009831015.1 Picea engelmannii
AGCCAACCTACTAAATCATAATCCCACCTTGCAAAAAAAGCTTCCAAAATTTTTGCAAAAGACAAAAACATGCCTTTGCCAAGGCTTTCATACCACTTCTATGTAGAGTCTATTAAATTTATCGTAAAACATTTCATCATGAGATCCTTAAGGAAGAATTAATTTTTCTTACAGAATGCAATAAAGCTAGAGATATTTTTTCACAATTGAATCCCCATATCCATAGAAGAAGGGAAAGTCTCATTCGAAGTCAGTTGTATGATCATGGGGAAAATTCTTCATACCTGAAAATTCAATTAAAGCATAACATTCTTCTAACCATGGAGGGAGCTTCTCCATTTTATTTGTAGGATATATAAGTAAAGCTAAAATGAAAATTCGAGATGAAAAATATCTATTAAAATAACACAATGGAGTCACCAATACATACCTTACTTCTTACCTTGGAGAGTTAAATCTTGTGTTGTATGTTTTTGTCTGATTTGGTTCAGGTGGAGTTTCTAGGTGAGCTCCTGCAAGTTGGTGCACAATATAATAAACTCACAAAAAAAAAATGTAAAACACAAGTTCTTACTAGAGATTAGACAATGGAGTCGCCAATGCTTTAGTACTTTTAATTGCACTACTCTTATTTTGTTTTTCTTCATTGGATTCGCTAGATGAGATCTTGAAATGTTAGCATAAAAACCAAAATAATCTCATAAAAGTACCAAGCAATAAATTTTAGTAATGTATGTCGTTGAGGACCCTTGGGATTGAAAACCTTGTTCCCCGACAACGACGCAAAAATTTGTACCTCCCAAATTACCAGTCCTACAAGGTCTTAGACTACTATGGTAGCAACACATGGGATTGATGCCCAATGTCACCACAACACCTATCTATTTCCTTGTTTAAGCCAAACTCCTACGCTAAGAGGCTTTGAGAGGATTCCCGCTAAATAACACTTCACCACAAGAATATCAAAACCAGTGCCTAAAAAAGGTATAATAGGTAAAGGTAAGAGTTAATTGTTTCTATTCTTTCTGAAATAAAAGATATTGCAGAAAATAAAGAGATCGAACATCAAGCTAACTTACCCTTAGCCTTCAAGAAAAATGACCAAATAAAGTACAAAAGAAAGGGGTAAACGTTCTTACCACTTTTTGAATGATTTGGTATGTGAATTCCTTTATGAAAATGATTGGAAATGTGATTTTTCATTGTTTTCCTATTATTTCATACCTGCAAAACATAAAAAAACAAGAAAAATTGCCATTTGAGGCCTACCACAAGTGCAAAAATGTACTAGATCACTAGATATGTGGGTAAGAAGGGTAGGGAAACTGAGTATAAGTGTTTTTTAAGCCCTAGATCCTTCATTTCTGATGTAAAATTAATTTCCATCTTGTTGGAAATTACTTTTGCAGAATTGGGGTTCAAATCCCCTTAGGGTCAAAACCCAAAAATTGCTACAACCACTAAAATTGTTTCTATATATGCAATTTTGATCTATAATGACTAGAAAATAAATATAAGACTTGTAAAACAGATCTGGAATGAATATAGAGAGTTTTAGGGAGAAGATACTTACAATATGAACCCTCTTTATGGCCAATAAGAGTGTAGATCTAAAAATTTCCTTGGATGTTATAACACAGATATGCACATTTTTCTCAAGAAAACCCTTGTAAATATATTCAATAACACTCAAAACATCAAGGGAAAATGTATCTTGGGGCAGAAAAAATCCCAAGTGGAAAACCCTCCAAGATCTACAAGCTTATAAGAGATAACAATTAATAACAAAGCTAGGGTATGATTTCTTTTTTGTATTTTTGTAATAAAAGATGATTAAAAAATATTTTTGAAATTTAATGGCTGAAGAAATTGAGAGATTTTTTTACCTTTACCACTTCCCTTAAGATGTCTCTGAATTTGTGCAATTATGCCCCCACAAGCTTAAGATTGGCCAAGATGGATTTCTAGTCAATTAGGTTTGGAGTGGAAGCTCTATCGCCCCTAATGCTATAAATTCAAATAGAAATGGGTTTTTTCTTGGATTTTCTAGGGGAGATCCTCTATAGGCTGGTCTCCAAAAGAATCAATCAACTCGGGTCAAAGTAATAATAGACCACTTGGTTGAAGCTACTCTCAAAGGAGTTGGTCCAACAACTTGGGTGTATTAAAATTGGATCCCACAAAGAAAGTAAGGAGACAATGGTCTATCTTCTTCCTTCCACGTGACTATGTAGCCCCTCAATGGATCAATTGATTATTTCTTGCAAGTATCCTAAGGAATCCCTGTTAAAGCACAATTAAATATATCCAAGACCAAGAAAAACAAACATTATAATATATAATCCACAATGACACAAAATAATTGAGTTTTGAAAAATGACATTATGATCTCACAAAGTTTCAACAACAACAAATAAGAGGAGTAGCTAGACTTATATAGCAAAATTTGTAACAACTAGTTTCTAACTCCCTCATAAAAAATAATTTCTCTTGGTTTGAACATCCACAATTTGTTGGAGGCTAAACCATTGAATATATATTTTTTATTACATAACTCCATGGTCAAGGGATAAATTCCATTTTTAGATTGCTTGACCAATTAATTTTTCCACTAGAGAGGTGTCTCCCACAAGAAAACATGTCGTATGGTACTAGATGAGGCTCAAGTTGGGTGGAAAAGCTCCAACGTTCCATTTAGGGACACTTTCATCTTGAAGAATGAGCTCAAATGGTCACAATTTTTCCACTTTGACTATTCCTCCTTCAACGACTAGTTTGACTTGTCAAATCAATTAATGAATAGTTGTGATTTGTCCCAAAAGAGAACAATTTAGTCATTTGGTGGAGAAATTAATTGTTTTGGAAAGAGCATCTCTGATCTTCCAAAAATTACTCCAAGGTGGGAAGACCCAAATGTTCTATTCCTTGACAATTTGAATTAGAAATATGTGCGACACAATTGAGTAGAAGTGGGGCGATTTTCCTTTGGGGGAAATTATCTCCCTCAATATTCCATTAATTATAATTCTATGATATGGGTTTTTCTCGTGATTTGTTTTTGTTAATTTTGAAACCATGTTGTGTTTTTGCCTTTGGGGTGCATTGCATGAAAAGACATGCATTGATGAAAACTTTGTGAGACTGCCATGTTGATAACAAAATGATAGTGCACCATGGACAAGGGATGCTTACAGATTCAATACAAAATAATCATGTGGGAAGACATAGGTGTGCATGACATGGACCAGACTAGGCCCCACAATCTACAATAACCCTTACATAAGACCTATGGCTCCACACATGATCCATGACGAAATATAGTGAGACATGGGCATAAAGGGTTTGACCATGATTAGACTAAGTCTGGGAATCCAATGCAAAAATCATCCACTATGGTTTACATGGCTTTAACTTGCATCCTTGGGCTTACAATGGTGTAGCCAATTAAAAACATATGCTACCTCTTGGAGAGGTAACAAGGTCCAAAAATATGGCTTTTGATGAACCAATATTTGGGACTAGAGAGGAATTGGGTTTTTCATTTCCTTTAGAGTTAATTTTTATTGCTAAACTAGTTGTAAATTGACTTGTAGAAACTTATGCATAGGCCTTTGCCTATTTAATGGCCTCCTCTAACGTACTAGGCTTCAAAACCTTAACATACCCTTTAATGGACTCCTTCAATCCATCAATATACCTAGAACCGCACACATGGGAACAAATATTTTCCACTGGCTTGTTGGCTTGGTGGAATTTGTTTGAGTAATACACCATTGTGCCTTGTTGTTTCATGTTCTTGAGGTCTAAGAAGTAGTCTTCTTCATCATATGCTTCCTTGTATCTCTCCTCGCATTGTCATTCAATCCTTGCCACCAATGCAATGCTAATCCTTCAAGGTGTAAAGTGGCATTTTGAATTTTTTGGTAATCCCCCATAGGGTTTAATCTAAAGAAACAAGACTACTTTCCTATATAGGCCCTCGACTTAATAACTTAGCTACACCAATCAAACTTAGGATTGGGAATATTTTCCATTGGCCTCTGATTTATGTGGTTCCCTCCCTGTTTCACCTAATTGCCTTGATTGAAAAGGTTGACACCTCTTCTATTATGGTTTCCTGCAAAAGGATTTTTCTTATGGCCATGATGTTTCACCTCCCCACTTCGATTATGGTATCCTTGTGAACCATCATCTTTATTGGTCCCATTTCCTTCTTCCCTTTTGTCCAACTTCAGTGTTTGTAGGACTTGATGTATTATCTCCATTGTTATTTAAATTATCCATGGGAGTTATTAAGACTTCTTCCATCGATAATGCAATTTCTGATTTTAGGCCATCTTCTCCTTGAATAATTGTGTATGAAGCCATGGTGGATATTTTTCCATAAGGCCAAGAAAGTGGCCTTGATAACATTGCTATGTTCCAAACCTTGTATTTTGATATTTGTTTTTTGGAAGGACTTGTGGATTCAAGACAATCAATGGTGGCACATGTAGAGGACTCTTAATTTCACTCAAAATCTATTTGGAGTTGAAAAGGCTATTTTTGAGGGTCTTTTCCATATGATTCTAGAATGTTTATATAAAATGTAGATGCATGTGTAAGACCCCATAAGGAGGGATTGTAGATGGAGAAGTGGGAAGCCTATTTATATTTATAAGACAAAGGATCTTTATGAGTTGGTTAGGAACTCCTTTGATCTAGGTACCTTCTTAAATTAAATATGGGGGCTTGGAGATCTGGTGTAACAATGGTTGAGGAGATATCATTCCATTTGGAATTCTCATGTCTTCTTTAAACACAAATTTTGGGGTGGCTATTGCTTCATCACAGATTGACTGCCAAGACAAGGTTGCACAAAGTTGGCATTACTAATTTGGCATGTGCATTTAGTGGTAAGGATGGGATAGTTCAACATGTTTTTTGGAAATATTAGACTTCCAAATTTTTTTGGTCATGGTTTATGTGAATATCCATAAGAGAGAAGGATAAAATGGAACCACCAACAAACCTTAAAACTTGCAATACATGGAGAAAATAATAGCACTAGGCAATGTGCTCCTTAGAGAGCAAATATGCTCTAACACAAGTGTGTTAGACATAAATATATAATAACAATGAATATAACCCTGAAAAACAATTTTAGAGTTGATCATAAATGATCTAGAGAGATAATAACCAAGCGCAAGATATAAATTAACCCATGAACAATAGAGAACACAAACAATGTAGGTGCCCTTCAGGCAAAAAACACTTTATTAGAGAGAATAATGCACATGGGATAAATAATGATCAAGACATATCACATGATGTTGATACAAATGATCCTTGAGTGTGTATTTTTACACAACTCAAGAGGTAGGGGCCCTCCCCAAGAGGGGTTACAGGCCCACATAACAAGTTGGCTAGGTTGGATTTAGCCATAACCTAGTATTATGATAAATGATCTTAATATGGCCTTAGAAACATGCAATGATGATTAGTATGGGTCTATTGTAGCCACATACAAGGATTACACCATTCTAAACACCCCCACTTAAGCTGAACAAGGAGCACAAAGAATAATGATGAAAAATAGAGGTGAATGGGTTTCCGGATACACAACTCAATAGAGTTCAGCGTGGGCAATACATTGAAGTGAGTAGTTTTATATATACATAGATCAAAATAGGGCTGACCCTATTCACAACATCCCCGTTTAATTTGAATAAGAGTTTTTTGAGAGAATGCATTACATTGCAACTTCTCCTTTAATGCTCAACATGGGCCATATAGTAAAGATATAATGTCCCATGGATTCCATATCTACCACACCAACATGGTTCCATAACTAGGTGAAGTTGGTCACTGGTAGAGTCATAAAAAAATATCTAATAAGACATGTTGGTTGGATGAAGCTACAAAGGATGGCACACACTGTCCTTGAAATTGAAGTTACTAAATTTAGTAAATCCAAAAAGGACCAACATCATAATGTGGAAAGAAGAGATCCATTGTAATAGGTTGAGATTCATCTTTGGAAGAATCATTTATAAAAAATAGTGGGACGTATCTTGTGGACCTGTAGATAGAAAATCCACCAAGGATAACATTTTTATTGGAAGGATAATATAAAAAATATACTAGAATATGGGCCCATGTACTCAAAACAAAAAACCTAAAATGTGATGTTGATGAAGTCATATATTGAATATTGGGAGGAGGGGGCTTCTCCATCCACAACCCATTGCTTCGAAGGAAGATAATATCATTAAGAATAATTGTGTTTCACACTACTACTCTTGCAAGTTCTTCAAATATCTAAAGGAAACCATGCAAGACTTGGAGGAAAATCACTCATTATGACATAAAGTTCATATATGTTTCCTCTTTATGTAATTAACCCAAATATAAGTAGCCCCATATACTAGGGAAAACATCCACTTCGAGTCCATTATGTTCAATGATAGTGCAAATGAGTTTGCAAACATATATCCTTGACTAGACTCAAATAAGAAAGAGATAGTATTCACTTCTTCCAATAAATATGTAGTGTATTAAATTTGTACTTAGATAGCACAAGTTTGAGTTGAAGAGTGTAGCTCCATAGAGAAAATTTTCTTTAGAGAGATGATCCAGAAACCCTATTTTTGCAACCCTTAGGGAAATGCTACTAGCCACAAATTTTTAAATTAGATGTCGAACTGATCCATGAAGGAGGGTTAAACCCTAGGAAAAAACCGTAGGAAACCCTAGAAAACAATTGATCCAAAAATATTAGTTTCACATCCCTCAGGGAAATGCCACTAGCCAAAATATCTTCACATATGTTGCAAAGAAGGAGATGGTCTGAAACCTTGGTTTTGTAGTAATAGAAAAACAATGATGCTACCATCCCACCACTTCAAATCAATGTTTGAGATTGAATAATGGTTTTGGACCATCCATATTATTCATTCTCAAACATTGATTTGAAGTGGTGGGATGGTAGCATCATTTTTTTTTCTATTACTACAAAACCAAGGTTTCAAACCATCTCCTTCTTTGCAACATATGTGAAAATATTTTGGCTAGTGGCATTTCCCCGAGGGATGTGAAACTAAGATTTTTGGATCAATTGTTTTCTAGGGTTTCCTACAGGTTTTTCCTAGGGTTTAACCCTCCTTCATGGATCAATTCAACATCTAAGGGTTTCAAAAATAGGGTTTTGTAGATTTATCTCTCTAGCACACTTGTACCAGGGAAACACACTCCTTAAAGAGAAAATATTCCCTAGTACAAGTGTGCTAGAGAGACAAATCTACAATAACAACAAAGATAACTTTGAAACAATGCTAGAGTTGATCATACATGCACCAGAGAGAGAATCACCGAGCACGACAGGGAAATTTTCCCATGGACAATAGGAAATGACAAAGGTGTAGGTGCCCTTAGGAAAAAATCACTTTATTAAAATGAATGGTTCCCATAGGCTAAAGAATTGTTAAGATAGATCACAATGTGTTGATAAAAATGCGGTGTGAGCGTGTATTTATACATAACTTAAGAGGTAGGGAACTCTCCCCAAGAGGGGTTGTGGGCCCACATAACAAGTTGACTATGTTGGCCTTAAACATAACCTAGTATTATGATAAATGATCATAAATTGGCCTTAGCCACATACATTAATGATTAATGTGGATCCTTTGTAGCCACATGTGACAATTACACCTTTCTCAATGGTTTAAAGCTAAATTTCATTTCCTTTTTGCAACTGTGTTCTCTTGCATTTCTCCTTGTGCTAATTATGTTTTAGCTTCATTTACTATCACACCTTACCTTTATTGACATTTAAATGTTATGTGACCTTTATCTCCATAAGTGTAGAAATAAATTTTCCTCTCGCAACCACCCAAATTTCGGCCTCTTCCTCAGAATCCTCTTTGAGCTTTTCCTCTACTTTTGTGTGATGCACTACCTTCTTGTATATTGTCCTTCTCATAATGGAAAATCTCCATGCATGGTGTTGAACTTCTCCTACCTCAACCACCTTTGCCTCTACTGGCATTCCTTTTATTGTCTTTACACACAATCTTGTCTTCCCCTCTCCATGTCAAATGATAAGATTCCTCTATGCTTCCAATATTATACAAGCTCATCTCATCTTGAATTGTAAATGTAAGTGCATTAACATACTTATAAAATCTCTATTTTTCGTCCTCATAATGACCTGCACAAATAAAAATTCTATATAATTCCTCCATATAATCTTGTACACTTTGATATCTTTGTCTCAAATTTTCATGCTTTTGAAAATCAGTGGTCGATGATCAACTAGATGTAATTTCTCTTTTAGTTTGGATAATATCTTACTCCAAATCATTATCTTCTCCTTGTTTATGCAATGCATCACCAAGTTTTCAAGACATGGGGACATGTCTAGGGGACATGTGGAGACAACACCCAAATTTTGGGGAACATCAAAAAGGACTTGGGGAAATGGAAGTCCTTGACATAGGGGACCTTACCCAATTACTAAAATTTAAAATTTAAATATATGAAAAACTCAAACGTAGATACTAAATGATATTAATCAATAATTATAATTTGTATCAACAAAAATATTGATACATTTATACATAAAAATAAACATATATAATAATGATGCATAACATAAAATAATAGATGGTACATACCATAATATTACACTTGTTGTCCACATAATGCACATGATACAATACTAAGGTTTAGGCTATCACTATTTAGCTCTCAATATTACATCCCCCCTTAAGAACAACTTTGGATAGGATTGAAGGATATTAAAATAGTGACACAATAGGAGAAGGAAAGATGCATTAGAGATTATCCCCCCTTAATGAAAACTTCCTGAACTCCTAACATAGATCGAATTTTGGAAAACTTTTCTTTGTAAGAGACTTTGTGAAAATGTTTGTAACTTGATCTTTTGTAGGGAAAAAGATCACTTTAATGACTTGATCATGAATGAGCTTTCTGATGAACTACATGTGTGTTGGCATGTTTACAGGTAGGTGTGCTTGTCATTGATGGCAAGATTAGAGTATGCAACGATGGCAAAACAGGGACAACGTAAGATCAGGAGGATTATCACAGAGTCACACATAGTGCGTAGGTGTGCACCAAGGACGAGGTTAACTCATTGCCAAATATCAAGAGAGATAGCGTACTCAGGATCTTAGATGGATCAAAGGTCGAGGCCTTTGACACTTAGAAATTATTCCAAGTTAGGAGGATGTGTAAGCCCGGGAGGAGAAGCGATAATGATCTTTGGATCCCATTGAGAATTCCCGATGAACGTTAGATCTGAGCCCGAGGTCTGACTGACGTTGGATCCAGAAGAACCTGCACGTTCTTTAAAGAGCAAGGTGAAGCGGGGTTACGAAATCCATAGGGTAGGAGGACAGTTTTGGATACCCAGAATTGGAGTCTCGAAGTTCCGAAATGAGAAATTCTGAAAATCCTGAAACAGGCACATCAATCGGAGTTTTGGATACCGGGAGTTGGAGGAGTCAAGAGTCGAGACTCTTCATCACAGGAGTCCCGAAGTCGCGAAATGTGAAACATTGAAACACCTTTTTGTGTAGATTTCGGATATCGGGAGATGGAGCGTCAAAACACTTCATCACAAGGAATATCGAAATGTGAAAAACACCTTTTGGTGATGGTTTCAGATACCGGGAGTTGGAGTGTCGAAACACTTTGCAACAGGAATGCTGAAATGAAAAAACGACGAAATGTGTTTTCAAATAAGGCTATGGTCACCGCTGGTGGTCACATCGTCGAAAAGATGCAGAGAATATCTTGAAGAGACAAGCTCCATTTTAGAGTTTGGGACATGGAGAGTTGAGATGACTCATCACAAAATCCCCGAAAGGCGAAATGCGAAATACATGTTCAGAATTGACCCTTGGTCATAACCCATGGTCACATCGATGAAAGCTCAAGGGAGGAGGTAGCACGAAGCTAATCTCCATTTCAGAGATCACGACTTGGATAGTCGAGATGCCTCACCACAGGGATGGCGAAAAGTTGAATGTCGAAATGCTGAAACGTCGAAAGGCCGAATTGCGAAATGGTGAAATAAGCGCGAGACCCATCATTTATGATCCAACGGTGCATTTTATTCAGGAATATGATCGAAGGGATACTGTTGCTCTTCACAGTTAATCGATCAGTGGCGATTCAGTTTCTGAAGTAGTCTTTGGAGGTTCACAGTGTAACTGCTAGAAACCACTGATGGTTTCTGCCAGAGGACTCGAAGAGACTTCTGTGTGATTGCTAGAGGAGCTGAAGAGTCTCAAGGAATATTCCAGTGGAATGAAGACTGTTCGTAGAGTCAATTGATAGATGGATGAGTGTTGAAGCCTGTAACTACAATAGAGAGGATGAGATCGACTGTGACAGATAAGACAAAGAGACTCAACTATTGGAGAGGCTAAGGAATCTCAGGATAACACCTAGTGATGATGGACACATGGGTTTAACAACCAGAGAAGCTGAAGAGTTGCAATGATGAACAGGTAGAGCACTCGACATGAAGAGCATGCAGAAGCATTGCACACACGGGATGCAGAAGGAGCATAGACACTATAAGAAGGCATAATAAATAAGAGATGGTTGTTGTTGTTGAGAGGGATTCAGAAGTGTAGAAGGAGGAGTGTGCAGCAGCTGAAATATAGAGAAGAGGAATGGTGCATTGAATGGACATGGTGCACAAAGCATAAAAGGAAAAAGCACAGAAAGCGCAAGGCATGTGTGTAGCAAGACAGTGAAACACTAAAGGAAGGCTGAGGTGCTCTTGTAGAGAAAACAGAAGATCAGAAATCACAAGAAGATGCAGACAGAGAGACACTGATACAGGAGAGAAGAGCAACATAGAAGAATAGTGATAAACCTAGTAAGCCAATGATAAATATTGTATCACTGTGATAAATTTATATATATAAAACTTTATATTTCAGGGTGGAAGGGAGGACTGTTGTCCTCAGAGGTTCAGGTGGGTGCTTGAACATAGGGAGTTGTAGCTTCCATATGGTTGCAACTAGAGAAACCAGGGTGGCAGGGTGGTGCAAGGGAGAAATGTTGTTCTCTGTTATACAGGTTGGTGCCTGTGTGACTAGAAGTTGGTGCTTCCATCTAGTTGGTGCTGGAACACTTAGGGAGTTGGTGCTTCCTTCTAGTGGGTGCTAGGGAAACCAGGGAGTTGGTGCTTCCTTCTAGTAGGTGCTAGAGAAAACAGAGAGTTGGTGCTCTCAAAAAGTTGCAGCTTGCAAAACAAAGTTTGTAACCTCATTATGAGTTGGTGCTCATAAGTATGATAATGTACATAATGTAAAGATTACTTATCATATAAACAAGAAGAGGTTTTTACCCTTTATGGGTTTCCTGACCCCCCCCCGCTCAGTTGTCCAACAATGTGTAGATCAATGTTGAACTGGGTATTTGGTGAGATTTATGGAACTTTGATTGTCACACCACAGGCTGGTCGGATGCTGCTCTTGGAATCCAAAATCTGAAAGGATTTTTCGAAGCCACAAGGCTTCCTGAGTTTCATTTACTGTTGCTCGGTACTCTACTTCTGCTGAAGAAAGTGCAATAGCCTATTGTTTCTTACAGGCCCAAGTGATAGGTCCTGAACCATGGCTGAAAACATAACCTTCAGTAGACTTCTGATCATCATGGTCGCTGGCTAAATCTGAATCAGTGAAACCAACCAATGAAGGAGACCCCTTGAGCTATAATGTATCCCAAACTGAACTATACCTTGGACATACTGAAGTATCCTTTTAGTTTCTTTCCAATGGATTTCATGGGGTGTTTGCACATACCGAGAAACCATAACAACAACAAAGGAAAGATCAGGATGGGTATGATTCAAGTATAAGAGGCTACCAACTAACTGATGATACAAGGTGGCATCAACTTCGAGATAAGTACAAGTGGTAGCAAGCTTGAATCCAAACTGGAAGGGAGAAGGGGATGGTTTACAATCTTCCATGTGAAAGCACAAAGAAGGTCACAAGCATACTTAGACTGGGAAAGAAAAATTCCTTTATTGGTTTGCAAAACTTGGAGGCCAAGGAAATAGTGCAAAAAAACTAAGTCTGCCATTTCAATTTTTTTCTTAAGTCTAGTTTTCACATGGTTTAAAAGTTTTGAGTCACTATCAGTAAGGATAAGGTCATCAACATAAAGAACAAGGATTATGAGATGAATTCCCACTTTCTTGGTATAGACATTAAGATCAGAATGACATCTAGAAAATCTGGTGTCAATAAGAAAGTTTCCCATTTTGGCATACCAAGCTCGAGGAGCTTGCTTAAGACCATAAAGATATTTCTTAAGGTGAAAAACAAGGCTAGAGTCATTCTAGACATAGCCAAGAGGTTGTTACATGTATATTTCTTCTTGCAAATCCCCATGCAAGAAGGAGGATTTAACATCCATTTGATGGACTCCCATTTGTGTGAGGCAGTAAGGGAAAGAAAAAGGCAGATGGAATTCATTTTGGCTACAGGGGCAAATGTTTCATTATAGTCAATTCATTTAACTTGGAAAAATCCTTTGGAAACTAACCAAGCCCTGTGTCTTTCAACACTTCCATCTGATGCATACTTAGTTCTGTAGAACCATTTAAATTTAACAAGTTTTCTTCCTTTTGGAAGAGGTACAAGATCCCAAGTATCGTTTTCCATTAAAGAACGATACTCTTCATTCATTGTTGTATCCCAATATGGATGACCTGAAGCTTCTGCAAATGTCTCTGGATCTTGAGTCTCTAAAAATTGAGCCAAAAGAGAAGAGGATCGTTGGAACTGTGAACGTGTCTGACGCTGATATGATAGATCACCAACAAGATCACCAACTGCTTCTCGTGTTGAACAAACCCATTTAGGAAGCGGTGGAGTTGGTGTTGGTTAAGATTCAAAGGACTCATCTGGAGGAAGGTGAGAAGGTGGAGGTGGATTTTCATCGTCACTGTCATCATCTGAAGAAGAAACCAGAATAGGAACAAAAGAAGGAACAAATGACGAAGATGGATTATAGACCGAAGAAGGCACAAAAGTTGAACTAGGCTCGCAGCCCAAGAGATTTTCATTAAATTTAACATCTCTTCCAATAATAATTTCATTACAATGTGGTTGAAGAAGTCTATAACCTTTCACATCTTCATAATAACCAACAAATATACAATTCTCACTTTTAAGATGTAATGCTTTCCTTTTCTCATCAAGAATGTGAGCCCATGCTATACTGCCAAATACACGGAAGCGACTTACTTCTAGTTTAATTTTAGTCCAAGCTTCTTTCGGTGTTATATTTTTAAGAGTCTTTGTGGGAGTATGATTTACTATGTTATTTTCACAGTTGATGGATTTTGCCCAATGCTTTAGAATTAATCCATTAGATTGGATCATATAATTAGCCATTTCTTTTAATGTGCGGTTCTTTCTCTCAGGAACACCATTTTGTTGTGGTATATATGGAACTGTGTGTTGCATTTGGATGCCCTATGTAGTGCAATAACTTGTAAAATTATTGTTTACATATTCGCCTCCATTATCTGTTCTTAACCTTTGAATTTGACGTTTGGATTTCTTTTCTACAAGGGCCTTGTAGGCCAGAAACTTGTCAAAAACTTCGCGCTTAATATTTAAGAATTAAACCCAAGTACGTCTTGAAAAGTCATCAATGAAAGTTAAGAAATACTTGCACATAGAAGGAGAAGGAGAAGAAAGTGGAGCACACAATTCAATGTGAACAAGATACAAAGGGCCCGAGGCGTGCTAAGAGGCACGTTTGTCAACATTGTCCCGATGATGTTTTCCAAGAACACAACTGGAACAGACACCATCTCTGCATGAAACAAGAGGAAGACTAATCACCATCTATTGATTACATGTTTGCTGCAATGAGCGATACTTTAGATGACCAAACTGCTCATGCGAAAGTTTGCTCAAGTCATCGCTATGAGCAACAAAAATTGATGGAAAAGATGATGACCCAAAGTTGTCAAACTTGTACAACTTGGTAATATCATCAACAATTCCAGTTGCAAGAACATTCTTAGGATCATTTATATCCTTGATTACAACTCGATGAGGTGAAAAGTCTATGGTTTTACATTCACTTGAATGAGTGATTTGATATACTAATAGAAGGTTATAAGAAATACTTGGGACACATAATACATCATTGAAATGACCATTATCTACTAGAAAATTTCCAGATCCTTCAACACTAAGAGATCTATCATCACCAACAAATAATTTATTGGTGTTGCATTCATTTAGAGCATAAAATATGGATTTATGCTTATCCATATGATAAAATCCTCCAGAATCAATAAGCCACTCATCAAAAGAAGAAGTAGAAGTTGCATTGAAGGAGACACCAAAAGAAAAAAGTGCATGTCCACGAGAAGAAAAAGAAGCATTAGAATCAATATAGATGTTGTGCTTCTTCATCGCTGCTTCTAAAGTTGCCATCTTCTTAAAAAATTTGGACTCATCATGACCATCTTTCCCACAAAAGTTGCAATATTTGTTGGTCTTCTTATTTTTAGATTTTTCTCCTTTGTCACCATTAGAAGCTGAAGTTGTCTGAGTGGGTTTGGGACCCTTGTTTTTCTTATTGTTGTGGAGAGGATGTTGCTTCTTGGGATTCCTGGGTTTATATTTTTGCTGAGCTACTAAGGCGTTTTTGGAGGTACCTGCAATGTTGATCGCTCCAAGTTGTACAAGCTTATCTTTCTTTCTAATCAAAGCATCACAAAAGGACTCAAGAGTGGGTTTTTGATAAGCTTTCCCTAGAGCCTCTCTCATGGCATAAAGGTATATACAAACACATAATATGCACTACCTAGTCTAGAAAGAATAATATATATACAACACTCTTCATACAACTTTATCTGACATTCTTCACATAAAATTCTGAGTGTTTTAAACTTAGATATATAGTCTTCAATGCAAGAAAATTAATTTGGAGTTAAAATCAATATTTTATTTTCTAAGTGATGTGCTCGAATAAGATTGTTCTTACCAAACACAGATTCAATCTTTTCCCAAGCTTCATCGGGGTCATAAATTTCTTGAAGGTGCAACCTTAAATCAGGAGAGATGGGCATTCCGATTAGGCCACGTGATTCGTCACTCCTATTAGCCCATTTGAATTTCTTATGAGCATCAGTGGGTTCTTTTTCCTTTCCCAAGGTAATCCAATACAAGCCTTTACTTCTTAATAAATCCTCCATATGAGATTTACATTGGAAGTAGTTGGTACTGGTAAGAAAAAGATCACTAGAAGAAACCATATTAAATATGCAGATAATATGGATTCAAAAACCGAAACTAATGATTTGGATGGAAATATCTTGAAAAATTTGGTGGTTTAAAAAAAAAATGACACTGAAAACATACTTTAGATATGAAAGTTATGCCCTTTAAAAAAAAAAACATAAACAATAACCAAAGAACCACGTGGTAGTGATACCCCACAAAATAACTTCACTTTTACAAATAAATTGCTTTATGAAGTGACCCACTTTTATAAAAAGAAGTGGATATCAATTTTACAATGAAGTTACTTTAAAAAAGAAAGTTGCATGCAAAATAAATAACTCTAAAATAAAATATTAAAGCTACTTATAGTGATTCAATTTTATACTTGAAGTGAAATACACTTTACAATGGAACATGAACGTTTTCAAAAAAAGTAACAAAAAGAGAGACTTGAACTCAAGACCTCTTACTTAAAAAGAATACTTTTAACCAAGTGAGCTAGCAAAACATATTGTATTGTTTAGCATGAGGATTGTTGTTGTTGTTGTCGTTGAAGACGACCTTGGACAATGTGCTAAAAAAACTCTTTTCACACAAGAATTTTCTCGGTGACAACACGGGTTAGATCTTGGTTAGCTTACTTGGAAAATGCACCTTTTCCTATCTGTTTTTTATTTGTTGAGATCACAAAGGGCACAGGGAAAAGAACATAAACAGATCTAAAAGAGTAGCAACCCAAAAACAAACAATATAAAACCAAAATAAAACCGAAATAATACTTTGCAAAAATTTTAAAAAGGGTGTATTCAGGCTTTGTACCTCCAGATCTGTCTGAAATGGCTGTATCTTGGGCAAACATAAACCTTTTTGAGTGAAAAGAAAAGTGTTCTTGAATTAAACGAGTGCTCCAGACACAATGGAACGGTCCTCTCAGCCCAAAAATGTACAAAAATGGTAGAAACCAAAGATGAGGCAACTCATCTTCATGATCTCGATATACAACAAGAGCAAGTATTCAAATAGGTTCTGATTCGATGTTCGACAACACAGGTATTCCAAAAGAGGATGAACACCTTCAGTGACCACACCAGTGTTTTGATGTGGTAAAACCCCTATGGGAAACATCCACGGCCCCAACCAACACGACCACTTGGAGTAGTTTATTAATGCAAAAGAAAAAGATTACAGAGAGATTTTACAAGAGAGTTTCTCACAATTGATCATCGACAAATGACCCTCCATGCTCTTTAAATAGATATCATGGACCAATCGGGTGTTAAACCACTGATCAATGTAGCCGTTAAGATCGAGGAGAATATGAATGGTTGGATCATTCTATTTCGGGAACATATCGTGACCGTCGGATTTCCTAACTACAAATGCATACTAATGCATACTAAAGAAATACACTAAGAAACACACTTTTACCTAATCGACACATTAGAACAAGTAGATCTTAACTAACTCCTAAGTGTCTAAATATCCTAACATTTTAGGGGTGTAGTCCCACCTTTGATAGTTTTCCTACTCATATCAAGAAGATAAGACAAGTGGGTGGTCACATTCCTTCCATTTTGCAACCTACATAGGTCTAGCAATTCAAAGAGAAAAACCATGCAACTACTAACAAAATATTAGGGCATACACAAACTCATTTTCTCAACATCAGCAACCTATTGAAATTAAATCTTCATCACTTAAATTTCCAATAGATGAGAAATGAAATCATCCTCTTGACAAGCCCCCAAGCTCTGAAAAATTTGAATCATCCCAATTTGTCTCTACCCACTCAAGAAAAGATACTAAGAAGACCGAAGAGGAAAGAAAAAGATAAACATCTCATTTGGATATGCACCCCTAAATTTCTTAGTATTGGTGGTTAATTAAGTTTTCATATTTATATGTTGGTCACATGCACTCTATTTTGATTAGTGAAGACAATTTAAATTATGGCACTTATATGACTATGGGGACCAAATTATTTTGATCATGGTTTTTTGGACTTATTGTAAAAGCTTGGAGCAACAAGGTTATATATATATTGATGGTTATTTACATATGATGTTAGTCATGATATTCATATTTCTTATACATTTCCTTCTTGTTGAATATGAGTCACAAGGGATGCAATTCTATGACGGGAGTTACAAGGTTTTATTTTATTTTTGCATATGTTCTAGTGGGATTCCCTTCCACCTCCCTTTTTACATTAATTTGCGAATATAATCCCTCAAATAATTAATTTATGAAAACCAATTTGCTATTGATATCTCCTTTCATTTTCTGTATAATTAAAAGAAAACGGTTGCAATTGTTAATTTCTGAAAAAGAGTATATAACGAGGAGGAAATCGATGAAAAAGGAAGTTATGACTGAGAGAGAGGTATGTTGGAGCCTTGAGAGCATTTCATCATATTTTTAATTTCATACCCATATCGAGTTTTCTATGGACTTAACAATTTTGTTGATAGCACAAATTTCTCAAACAGTGACAGAGAAAGGCAAAGTGGAAGCATGATTTGGTATTCTTGATGGGGTGGTTTATTTTTATTCTTGTTTGCTCTAATTAGAAGTTCTAATTTTTTTTAGTGCTAACCAGTGACATTCTCTGCATATTTTAAACGGCTATGCATCACATCTTCTTGAGTGGTCCAAGCCAAGTCATTTTCAGAATTTGGTTGTCCTTGTATGATTTACATTACATCTGGGACTTCTAGAGTCACTCCTGATCCAAGTTCTCGTAGGGACTTAGATAGATTATTCTATCCAAGACGATTGTATTGATCATTTTAATAATAAAAGGATCATTTTTGGTTTGTTTATTTTATGTTGAGTTTTCCCTATCTTCTCAAATGAAGTTATTTCACGTTCAATAAAATTCAGAAATGTTTATTTATTATTTTTATTTTCATTACAGGTCCATATATTTCATTTGATTCTTTCGCTACTAGACTTTTTATTTTATTTTATTTTTTGGGTAACTTTATTTCACTCTTTTATGCATGAACAATTAAATAATTAAAGTATTGATTATTAACACCGTTTTCTGCATTATTACTTTCTTATTAGTTCGTTCACTTTGACTTTCATTTTAGTTCCAATTTCTTATTATGCATATATTTATAAATATTAAATTGAAAAACTTTATAAAAAATTAAATATTCATAAAATAAAAGAATCTTAAGAGCTATCACGCTAATACTTTATTCAAAAAGAGGTATTTTATCATTTTCTCGAGGCTATAAATCTAGGGTACTATTCCCATTTTACCCCTGTCTAGCCGTATGGGGTCGATGATCAAAACATTATAGTTTTGGCATGAACATAATGTTAGAAAAGTGGGTGTGCTCATTTAACCATAGACACTATAGAAATATTTTCACCCAACCATAGGCACAAAGGCCACCCCAAGCACCTTAACTTTGACAGATAACCAAGGCTAGCATACCAAGCAAATATAACCAAAGACCAAGTAGAAAGTCCAAACCAAAAACCGAAATACAAGTTGCAACAACTCCTCTCCAAACTTGCACACAACTGGTCTTATGCAATTACGAGTGAGTGAGTCACAAATGAGCTCTAGTGCCCTCTATTTATTCCTTCTTAGCTGTCTGGGATGACTTCTATTTCTGGGAGATAAAAACTCAATATTAATTATTCTCTTTAGCTGACTTGTCTTCTAGGGTTATTGTCCAAGGCTTCAGGGTTTCTCTTGCTTCCCATAATATTCTAGTCTCATCAAAGGTTACAATTGGAGGTTAATAACTCCCACAACTACCATAATATCAACACTCCCTCTGATCTAGATTATTTTCGACACAAAATGAGAGCGAAGATATAATAAGGAAATGCACAGAGATATCACATATATCCAATAATATAACAGAAATATATTAGAGATGAAACCATAAACACAGATATACAGTAATACATGATTTCTATTAATGAAAGAAATGTACAGAGACTGTAAAAATACAAAGTGAAAGACTCGCTAGAATGGTGGCAGCTTATCTCTGAGAAGAGATGTGACGGCTACTCGCATTCGCAAGAAAATGATTACAATGAGGCTCTAAAGACATTTTTATAATAAACTAGAATGCCAAAAACCCTAGACATCCAAAAACCTAACCCTAGGAGATGAAGCGCCAAAAGTCATGTGGGGCCCGTTTGGGTAAGTGAGTACATCAACTTCCTGGGGTCGTAACTTTTGCATACGATCTCCGTTTTAGGTGAGTGATAGCTCTTTGGAAAGGTATCATCGAGGAGATTCATTTTGGGGGCTCAATGATGCCTTTGGCTATCATTTAGAACCTCGATCTCGAAAAACCTTCATTTGTGCCCTCAAAATGGCCCCGAAAATTAAAAACTGCTAAAAATAGTAAATTGCCAAAATTGCCAGAAAATTGTTTTGAGCCATTTGGAAAAGGTGGGTGGCCATAGAAATACACCTGGATCAATCCTCCCTCCTTAGGAAGAAATGGTCTCTATTGTGTTGAGTTCTCGGGGGAGAGGGAAAAACTTTTGCTGAATCTGCATCTTGGTGAGCTTCTTGTATTGCTGGAGACGTCACTCTGCTTAGCTTGTGGAAGTTTGTCATGAACCTGTTGAAGATGAGGTTGTTCAAAAAGTCTAGCTACATGAGGGGATGGTGTGCAGAAGTAATCTTTGCACTTTGTTGCAACCTTGTCGACCTGCTTCTGTTGGATAGAAGGTGTACGGGGCGAGGCTGTAGTGGTTGTAGTGTCCTTCTATTCCCCTTCTGAACAGATTGTGAATAAGCTAAATTTTGTAGTATGAGATACTACCTTGCAGCACTTTTCAGGTGAATAGTAGTCGAAACTACCTTTGGTATCCTGTAGAGATGACCCCCCAGAGAAACAATGACACTGCGGGGTCAAGACTCATAGACATCATGGCGCTTCCACATATATGGTTGACCCAGGAGAACATCATAGACATCTAGTGGGGAAACATCAAATAATACCTCATCCTTGAAGGGCTGGATGCCGTATGATAATCGACACTGTTGACTGACACGAAGATCTCATCCTTGGTGAGCCCACTCGATGTTGTATGGTTGCGGGTGTTGTGTTGTCAACAATACCAACTGTTTGATGACCTTTGTTGAGATGAGGTTCTTCTGGCTTTCGCTATCAACAATAAAATGAAGTGGGTTCCCCTTCACACACATCTGTGAATGAAAAAGGTGCTCCCCCTCTTCAGGATCTGTTGGTTCTTCTGGTTGAATTGTTGCAGTCGCGACCATTGTAGTGGGGTTTGCGTCAATGATCTGTTCTTTACCAGTATTTTCAGAATCAGATTCTGAATCAGGGTTCGGCTCCTTGTCTTTGATCTCGACCACCAATGACTATTTTGAGAAACATTCATCGATGTTGTTCTAGGGGATTTTGTGGAAATCACACCATTTTCCAGTGTCCTTCTTTGTCTTCTTGTGACCCTTCTTTTCCTGTGTCTTGGATTGGTTTTCAAGAGACTGTTGTTAGGGTCATCTTTGTCATACTTTGATTGTTGTGGATTTGCAGACTCGAATTCCCGTTTGTTATGGTACTTAAATTTATGTTCAATTTTAACAACATATTGATAAGCAACATCGAGTGATGAGATGTCCAGAAAATCCATTTCAGTCTGGATGTATCTGTGTAGAGCCCCATGGTATTTCATAACCAAATGTCACTCGGATTCTTTGATACCCAGCTTGGTGCGCAAGGTATGGAAGGTATTGGTGAACTCCATAACTTCTTGGACCCTCTCTTGCTGCAGTGTGGTCCATCTCATGTACTGGTCCTCATAGTTGCCAACAGGGTAATATTGTTCCTTTATCGCATCCACAAAAAAATCCCAAGTGGGATCGACCCCATATATTCCAGACTCCTCTGTGGAAATTTTCTCCCAGTAAGTTTCCCACCAATGTTTGACATGAGGGAGAGCTTTAAGGAGTGCGAAGGTGATCTTTTCTTTGTCGAAAAAATTGTGAACAGAGAAATAACCTTCTAGCAGAGTTAACCATTTTTCTAGGGATTTTGCATCTATCTATCCTTCAAATACAAGAATATTAAAAATAACTTGTACCTTGAAAGGTGAGGTGCCTCCAAAGTGGTCGCTTGATGAATATGCACCTGATGCTATCGACAGGCGTTTAAGGATGTGGGAAAAATTCTCCATCATTTCGTCCCTCTGTTGCGTGAGAGCTTGCTCAAGCAACAGATTGATAGGATCGTCTGCTCCGTTGTTTTTCTTTTCTTCTGCCATTAAGGGTTTCTTGGGTGTGCGAGAGCGATTGTCTTCAATAGAGACAATCTCGAGACCCAACTTTCTATACTTGAACCTCGTCGGGGACATGCACTGAAAAAACGATTAAGAGCAGCCTGCTTTGATACAACTGATCCAGATGATTTTCGGCATGAAATGAGAGCAGAGATATAATAAGGAAATGAACAAAGATATCACGTATATCCAGTAATATAACATAAATGTATCAGAGATGCAACCATAAACACATATATACAGTAATACATGATTTCTATTAATGAAAGAAATGTATGGAGACTGTAAAAATACAGAGTGAAAGACTCGCTAGAATGGTGGCATCTTATCTCTGAGAAGAGATGTGACGGCTACTCGCATTTGCAAGAAGATGATTACAATCAGGCTCTAAAAGCATTTTTATAATAAATTGAAATGCCAAAAACCCTAGACATCCAAAAACTTAACCCTAGGAGATGAAGCGCCAAAAGTCATGTGGGCCCCGTTTGGGTAAGTGAGTACATCAACTTCCCGGGGTCGTAACTTTTGCATACGATCTCTGTTTTAGGCGTGTGATAGCTCGTTGGAAAGGTATCGTCAAGGAAATTCATTTTGGAGGCTCAATAATGAATTTGGATATCATCGAGAACATCTATCTTGAAAAACCTTCATTTGGGCCCTCAAAATGGCCCCGAAAGTTAAAAATTGCTAAAAATAGTAAATTGCCAAAATTGCCTTAAAACTATTTTGAGCTAGTTGGAAAAGGTGTGTGGCCACCGAAATCCACCTGGATCAACCTCCTAGCTAGGGAGGTATAAAATGAAATGGTCTTGAGCATCAACATAGCCACATAGGCTATCTCATGATGAAATCACGAGCACCATCATCATTATCCAACTTGATAGTCTCCATGGCAATAAGAACAATTCCATCCAATAGAACACTAATATTTCTATTCATAGTAGTATACAAATACTATATGATGGTACACAACCACTCTCAGTAGCACACTGCTACTAACCAATGACCCAGAATCATTATTAATGGATCACATCCATCATAGTAGCATACAACTACTGTCCAGAGACATACCGTCTCTACAAAAACCATATCATCTAATATCAATATGCATAAGCAATAAAATGATACAAACTGAGTCATATGGGCCATTCTTCCACTCACATCTGTGACATCTGGAAGAGAAACTGCCCTCAAAAAAAAAACATGGGCTATCTGGAATATTCTTCCGAAGCATAGAAGAATAATTGTCCTTGATTTTTTAGCCTGGACCATTCACCTAACTGGGCCATTCCTCCAACACTAATCATAGTGTAACCTGGAGAGAATGAGTCTTCCCTAAGGAATGTTTTTCCTTGATTATTGAACCTGGACCATTCACCTAGTTGGGCCATTCCTCCGGCACTAATCATAGTGCAACCTGGAGAGAATGATTTTTCCCTAGGGAATGACTGTCCGAACTATTTCCTAAGGAAATGATTTTCCTACACCAACCTCCAAAATAGAAAATTCTTCGAAACTTCTCACAACTGTGAACTTTGAAAGAATGACTGCCCAACGAGGGGAACCATTCTACTCGACCACTACTTAGAGTGACTGCCCAGAAGAATGACTGTCCTAGACCATTCCCCTACACTGGACACAAGGGAAATTTTTGTCCATGGTACACCAAAAATCTATCATACCATTTTCATTATGAAAATGACTGTCCGATCTGGAAAATGCATGTCCGTTAGAAATCTCAAACCACTTTCTAGAATGCAAAGGAACTTCCCAACCTGGACCATTTTACAAAATGGAAAATGACTTCCCATGAATAAATAATATGTATCAGTGATCCCTCCCAACCTGGGTAGCCATCTCTTCCCTTTCAGCTAAGGGAGTTATCTCCATGAGCCCCATATTGTCCCTTAAGTATGCAAACTTTATCTTGGACAAGGGCTTTGTCAAAATATCCGCTACCTTCTCATTTGTGGAGATATACTGAAGTTTCACTTCTCCTTCCTGGAATTTATCACAAACAAAGTAGTATTTGACATCAATACGTTTTGATTAGTCATGAAACACTGGGTGTTTTGATAGCCTTATACAACTTTGATTGTCACAGTATATTATGGTCGAATCTGGTACCTGATCAAAGAATTCAGAAATTATCTTCCTCAACCATACTACTTCGATACATGACTCAAATGTTGCGATATATTCTTCTTCTGTTGTGCTGAGTGCAACCAAATTTTGTTTCCTGTTGGCTCATGATATCATTGCAGAGCCCAAATGAAAAAACATCCCTGAAGTACTCCTTCTATATTCTGCACTCTCTGCCCAATCTGAATCTGTGAATCCATGAAGCTATATATCATTGGATGAGGTGTATCTTAAACCATAGTTTAGCATCCCACAAATATATCTTAGAACATGATTTGTAGCTATCCAATATGCATGTTTGGGTTCCACCTGGAATTGGATTAAGGTGTTTACAACAAAGAAAATATATGTTCGAGTATTTACTAGATACATCAATGACCCAATCAATTTCCGATATAGGGACGGGTCTACTGGATCAGAATCCAAGTCTCTTACTTTTCTTATATCTATGGTCTTAGGAGTGGCCATGGATTTTCAATCCATCATTCCAAATTTCTGAAGAATCTTCACTGCATACTTTCCTTGTCCAAGGAAGATTTCACCACAGTTCTTCCATACTTCTAGTCCCAAGTAATATTGCATGAGACCAATATCTTTCATATCGAACTCAAAAGCTAGTTCCTTCTTACACTGGGTGATGAGAGACTCTACACCTTTCAAGAATAATTCGTCGACATATAGCAGTAGAATCAGGGGTTCATTGTTTACAACCTTGTAGTAGAGATTTGGATCTGCATGATTCTTAGAGAAACCAAGTCTTATTAAGTAATAGTCTATTTTGGCATACCAAGATCTTGGAGCTTGCTTGAGTCCATACAAGGATTTCTTTAATTTACAAACATGATTGTCTCTGGAATGTACTTCAAAAACTTGAGGTTGTTCAATGTATACTTCTTCTTCAATTGCTCCATTGAGAAAAGTTGTCTTTACATCCATCTGGTGTAGACTCCATCCCATGGAAGCAACAAGAGACATAATGGCTCTAATAGAAGTATTTCTAGAAACAGGAGCAAAGGTTTCGTCATAATCTTCTCCCTCCTTCTGGGAGAACCATCTAACTACGTACCTTGCCTTGTAATTGTCCACACTTATGTCTATTGCATGTTTGATCTTATAGACCCATTTTGAAGTTACCACTAATTTTTCCTTGGTTCTAGGAACGATTTCCCACACGTCATTTTTCATGATAGACTGGTGTTCTTCTATCATGGATTCTTTCCACTATTTCTTCTGAGCTACTTCTTCAAATGTGGTGGGTTCTTCATTTATAATTTTTTTCATACATGCTGCATAGCTAGAGAATATTTTGGTATTTTTTCTTTCTCTGAAGTTGCCGCTTGGAGCTTTGAGTCTTTCCGCTTCTTGTAGAGTAGCTTCAAGACAAGCTGGATGTTTTCTAGTTTTGGGTACAATGAATGATTCAATTGGTTCACATGGTTTCATTGGATGATAAAGTTGCCTTGTTTCTTCATTCTGACTTTATGGAAGATAGGTGCTTTCTTCTTTAGGCTCTTCATATTCTTCTATATATTTCTTGAAATCCATCTTCTCATTGAAGGTTACGTCTGTGATGACTTCAATTTTATGTTGTTCTAGAATATAGATTATGTAGGCTTTGGATGATTTCACTATATCCAAAAAATATGCCCTTCTTTCCCAAGGGTTCTAGTTTCTTCCTTTTATCCTTGGGTATATGAATGTAAACAAGGCACCCAAAGATTCTTAAGTGTTCCACATTATGTTTATTTCTTGAGAAGGCTTCTTCTTGAGTCATATCCTTCAATATGCGATGGGGACTTCTATTCTAAACATTTATTGTTTTCATAGCTACTACTCCCCATAAATACATGGATAAACCTTGATCATTCATTAGTGCCTTCACAGTTTCCTCAATGGATATATTATTCCTTTCTACTACAACATTTTGTTGAGGGTTATGAGGAATGGTTAGATCCTTCCTAATACCTGATGATTTGCAAAAGGAAACAAATTCCTTGGATGTGTATTCTCCTCCATTATCTGTTCTCAAAGTCTTGATTTTATTTCTTGTGAGTTTTTCTATTTCTGCTTTGAATTCTTGAAACTTGCTGAAAACTTCATCCTATGTCTTCAACAGATATAACCAAGTCTTTCTTGAGTAATCGTATATGAAGATTACATAATAAAGAGAACCTCCTAAATATTTGACTGGCATCGAACCAAAAACATATGAATTTATTAGATCTAGTGTTTCCTTAGATCTATTATTGCTACTTGAGAATGGCTTCTTAACATTTTTACCAAGTGCACATCCTCTGCAAATTCCTTCATGTGTAGATTATAGTTCTGGTATTCCTTCAACCATTTTCTCAAGGAAAGGTAATGCTTGATAGTTAAGATGAGTATACCTTCTATGCCAAATTTCACTGGGATTGAATTCATCATGTATAGGAGATTCATCATTACATTCTAGTAGTTTGTATAATCTTCCTTCGCGAGTTCCAATAACTCTAGCATTCTTTATGCTTGAGTCTCTAGACCAAGATAGTACTTCACCATCTACAAAGGTTATTCTATTTCCTTTGTCTTCTAGGAAAGATATAGACACACGATTATTTTATAAACCATGCACATATAAGACATTTCTCAAATGAACATTGTTACATGATTTCAATTTGATGGAGGCTTGACCAATTCCTTTGATTGGATAGGTGTTCTTATCTCCAAGTTCTACCTTGTAGGATGTCTTCTTTTCATTCAGATTGGAGATTATGACCTGGTCTCCTGTCATATGTCTGGAAGATCCATTTTCAATTATCCACATGTCATCTTCAAGAGTTCATGCAAGAGATGAATAGTGTATATGATCATTCATGATTTATGTTGACTGATAGTTGGTCAAACTTTGACTTTGACTGGTCAAACATTGACTTTGACCCAAAATATCAACCTTGACATTTTTGCCTTCTGAGAGTGCCAATAGGTGTGTTGGACTAAGGCACACTAGAATATCCTATCCTTGAGTAAGGTGTTCCATCATAAGGTGTTGGGTAAGAGTTTTTAGGGTTTTCAGCTCCACTTGCTAGTAAATCTAGCGATAGTTATTCAATAACCACACCTTCTAGAAACCCTAGAAGAATTTATTCAATGAGCTTGATAATCTTATGACTTATATTCCTTCCAGTGGTTAGACTATCTGAAGGAGGTGTGGGTCCATAACCTATTAGAAAAGTGGGTGTGCTCATTTAACCATAGACAATATAGCAATATTGTCACCCAACCATAGGCACAAAGGCCACCCCAGAGCACCTTAACCTTGATAGAGAGAAGAATTCTAGTAAAAAATCAATAGCCAACCAAGGCTAGCACACCAAGAAAATATAACCAAAGACCAAGTAGAAATTCCAAGCCAGAAATCGAAATACAAGTTGCAACAACTCCTCTCCAAACTTGTGCACAACTGGTCTTATGCAGTTGTGAGTGATTGAGTCACAAATGATCTCTAGCACCCTCTATTTATACTACTCCTTCTTATTTGTCTGGGCCGACTTATCTTCCTGGGGGTTAAAAATTCAATATTAATTATTCTCTTTAGCCGACTTGTCTTCTAGGGTTATTGTCCAATGCTTTAGGGTTTCTCTTGCTTACCAGAATATTCTAGTCTCGTAAAAGGTTATAATTGGAGGTTAATACTTCTCGCAACTACCATAACACCAACACATATTTATGGCGACCATACTAGGGAGAGAAAAAAATCCTTTTTTTAAATGTGTTACCCTTTCTGTGGCTCTTTAATTGAGTTCTCTTTTAGCCTTTCATGAAATTTCCTACTACCCAACATCATGGTATTCTTATGCAATTCCCTAATCAAACCAACCTCACTTCTTTCTTATTTGATCATATTATGGAGACTTCCACCTCTTGTTATCAATTTAAGCACTCTTGGGATGCTATCTCCCAAGATATTGAATTCCAAGAATGAAGAGACATTGTTGATATGCAAATACATAACCGTCTTTCCCAACCTTGAGTTGTTTCATGACCACACCCCTTCGATTCTCACGTAGAATTGGAGGTCATTCTCCTTAAATTGACCCCTTGACTGAAATTAGAAAACTAAAAATAATGTTTCAAAACCTTCATAGGAGAATTAGTCAATCTCTTTTTTATTCTAAAATAGAAATTAGAAGCTCCTTTCAATCCTTTTCACCATAAAGAAATAACATGAATTATTATTCTAGTTTGAGTCAAGCCTATACCTCCCAATTGATCAAGAGTATGTACAATCATTTCAATCCCATCAAATCCATTGTTAATACTGATTATATCATCCACAAATTTGTATTTTTTTAGTTCGAAGAGGATAACAATGTCACCCTGTGGCATGTACCTTCACCCTTGAACTTAACATCGGAAACTATTCCTCTTCCAAAGTTTAAATAACATATACCAAAGTTATCAAGAGTTGGAACCATTTCAATTAATGAGCATTTGATCAGTTTTTCAAATTCCTTCCATAACATTGGTGCTAATGGAAATGATACTTGCATGCACATTTTTGCTAATTCTTTGGAAGGGAAAACAACTACTGATTTTTTCGAACTACCTCCTAAATCCTTCTCCACTTGGGATGAACTTTGTTCCCAGTCTAAGTCAACATGTGGGTAGCTTCAAAGCCCAACAATCTTGCTTAAAATTACAATGATTTGACCTTTAATCAAGGAGAAACTATAAAATCCTTCAACCTGCACTTCACTGAACTCTATAATCAAATTCTTGAGGTCATTAGGCCCCATAGCCAAGCTACTCTTCTGCATTATTACAATTTTTTTCCTCCTTCTCATCATTGTCAATTATAAAAGAAAAATGTAGATAATATTGGGTCGGCTTTGCAAATATTCCTTGAGTATGAAGAGCAATCCATTAGGACCGGTCCACATCTTGCAGATATAAGTAAGTTGATATAACAAAATTTTTACAATTGGTTCAAAACATGAATAATAGAATAATTTATTTTAAAAAGAGAATGGTTACTCAACCATCTCACGAAATCTTTGCACAAGATTGTCTTCATAATTAGACCCAAAAATTTCAACCTAAGACTATTCTTTATCGAGCTTGGTGCAACTTTTGTGAAGAAAATCATGAAAAAAACACTTGTGAGCTTAAAAGGAATGCCCAAGAGAGGATTTTTTTGTAAAAAATGTAATTCTACCATTGCAACCTTATATTGGGCACCTGAGGATGAAATTATGCTAGTAAATACCAGAATTCATTCCTATTATAACAAGAACAAAGAAGGTCCTCAAAAGACCACTACTGCTCATAATCCATTTTGTTCAACATCCAAACAGTTTGATACATGTAGCACTCCGAATTCAATTGATCAGGAAACCAAAAATACTCAACAACCCAAAGCTTCTACATCATCTTTTTCTACTTCATATCATAGACACAATATCTTGAAATAGATGGCTTCTATTAAAGTAGATGTCATTCTATTAGATATGGTCGTTGTTCCTAGGCAACAAGAACACGTAAAAGGATTTATGTAAGGTAAAATTCCTTCCTTTTCTAATCCGATTACTGAAGAAGAGGATGAAGCCTTATCTGATAATAAAGTATTGGAAATAACCAACCCCTTCCAGAAATTTCGTTAGGAATCCACCCTTTTATGTGTCTATGAAGATTATGGAGGATATTGCACATTGTTGTCTCATTGATGGCAGGTCTGGACCAAATATTATGTCTAAAACCATAATGAATCATTATTGAAACTACAACTACAAAACCAAATCATTATATGAAAACCTATATCCTACATATATAGTGCACAATAGCTCGCAAGTTCCATACAAACCCTATATTGATAATTAAGTGTACAAATCTTTTCATTGCCTCTCTAAGTAATTAGAAACACAATTAAAAGACCTATCATCCATCATTAAGGGAATGAAATGGTGAGACAACATAAGGTCTCAAGTACAATATGATGTTGGGAAAATTGGGCCAAAATACAATAAAATGACACAATTAGTCTCATATAGATATGTTTGGAAGAGAGAACCATGTTTTCATCACAACTTTTGTTGATATGAGTACATAAGCATTGATTCTCCCTCCCTGGTGGGAGGGGAATGAAAAAAAAATGAGAATCCCTACTAAACATGAATAGGTATTCAAAGATATGACATGATATGACTAAAGGGGAGCTCAAACTTGGGGCTCTAAGAATGGTAGAACCAAGCCAATCAAATATGAGGAATTGTATTTGAGGCTGAATCATGGATGTATGTTAAATATCAACGGTGAAAATATTAGCTAGAGTCGAGCACGTGAGGTCCTACCAAGTCTTAGAGAGACAATGAATTTGTCATATTGGTCCAAAGTAACCCATCAAGGAGGTGGATAGGTACCAGGGTACATAAGACTAACCCCTAGAATGAAGGTGTTGATGTCGATAGAGGGAATTCCACCAGTGCCCAAGAAGAAAAAGATTTTCTTAGGCCCAATATCCAAAGTAAAATAGATGGAGTCATATCTTTGGAGGAAATTGTTGATTCTGAAACATGTGGGGGGCTACCTAAAGGGAAACCCCCTCCTAAGGTCTAATGCATCCCACACATGTCTGAGAAACATGTATAATCAATTAGATCAATGAATTTTCAAGTGTATGATTCTCAATCATGTGATGATGAGATGAAGTTGAGCACATGAGAAACAAAAAAATCATAGGGCGCTGATGAATCCCTGTGCTTGGTCTGAGGTACTCACCAATAGTGAAGATGAGTCGAAGGTACACAATCCTTTAAACCAAACCTATAAAATATAGGTGTTGAAGTCGATAGGGGAACACCTACTCATGAGGTGTTGAATTCAATAGGGGACTAGTATGAGGTAGAAAGTATGATGTTACTGACAGAGATTGACACCAAATATGGATGGGAAGGAAATGAGAAGTGGAATCAATACCTCCCTTGTTTAGAGAATAAATGCAGGGCTGACCTAGTAGCAACTGAAAAGATTCCATGGGTAATGGTTGATGATTAGGCACACGAATTTTCAAGGACATATCAGTGGGACCATGGGGAAAACTAGAGGTCAAAGATGGAAAACATGTGATGGGTACGACTCATGGAGGTGATAACAAACTATAATAGGACACAATGTGGAATTGAAAAAAAGCCATGGGAGACAAAGGTGATTCATCTAAGATGCTTTGAACACAGGAAATATAGTGATGCTTCCAAAAGATGAAACTGAGTACTATGAAAGCATAAGGCCCTCCTAGTATTGTCAAAGGGGTTACCAAGAGGATAAGGTAAGATATGTAATACCCAAATGGAGTACACGATAGATCAAACCAATGTGTTGAGAGACACAATATCTGATCAAAATCCCATGGGGGGGACTAAATGAGGATATTTAGGGGTAACAAGGAGATAAATGTCCCAGAAAACAACCAAATAGTAGTAATTCAATTGTGAAAACTACAAATGGAGGTAATCAATGGAAGGGATACTACTGTCAATCCCCTTGGATGTGGGTGAATGGAGGCATAAAAACAATGGATTGTCACCATATGGATGAAGCAAATGTGTTACAATAGGTGAGAATCCAACAAATAAAAACCATAAATGGGTGAGTCCATAGGGTATGGATATGAACATGATGAGAATGATTTCATGTGGTTCAATTCTAGTATGGAGACTAACTGGACTCCTAATCCCTAGGGGGATTCAATGGCATGGGTACAAAATTACAACATCGGTAACTATCTTAGGGAACCCATATCAGGAAGGATCTATCACTAAGTAGATGGAAAATTCACAAGATGGAGGAGCTATCCCATCTACTTGAATGATGGGGGCGGTGGTCCTACATGCAATTTCTTGGAGCGACAAGAAAATGAAACAAATAGAAGGGATTTAAAATATGATAAAGGCCAAGGAAATTAAGGCCTGAAGAAGACCCATAACCATGAATAAGAGTGGTTATCCATGGGGATTTTTTTTTCATAAGTAAACAACTATGAAAACAATATGGTGCTTAAGTTATGTAGACAGTTGCACGTGAATTTGGTGTGAAAAGTATGAGCTTTGAACCTTCTTGGAAAAATGACTTCTAAGTGAAGTGTAAAAACTCAAACTCAAAATTCTGACAATGGATTAGGATTATGATTCCATTGGTACAAATGGTGCATGAATTAGAAGCTAGATGAGGGGATAAACTACTAGGAGGAAGTCCTAGAGTTACCACTACGACTAGGGTGAGTATGGGGACCTGATGGTAAGTGTGGATCATGAATTGATTTTGGAATTACCTAGAGTATAATGTTTCCAAATATGGTACTAATCCTTGACTATATGCAATGTTCCAATATCGTGTCGTTGAGGCCAACAAGACAAACTACCTAGCGAATGAGAGGAGAGCCTTCCCAACCCGAGCCATTGGGTCCTAGGAATTGAATCGATAGTGATCTACTCTAAAATTGGCTAGAGAGGCCATAA
Source organism: Picea engelmannii (assembly GCA_009831015.1). Lineage (NCBI taxonomy): Eukaryota > Viridiplantae > Streptophyta > Pinopsida > Pinales > Pinaceae > Picea > Picea engelmannii. Next base: position 1,236,450 of record ML776567.1, read on the forward strand.
TGCCCTTGATCATGAGATCCCCCCCTTCCCACCATTGAATTAATATGGAAGGAAATTATCAGGTATAGATAGGTGGACATGATGCCCCCATACTATGTGTATATGTAGCATGCGAGCAACATGCCCCCGATGATGGACATACACATATGCACTATGGATGCAATGTGTGAAAGGAAAAGTTAGATGGACAATATATTTTTTACATACGAGTCAAAGGGACTTAATATATGGGTTCACAAATAGTTGTCACCATACCAGGGATTTTCTATGGATATGGAAAACAAATGCTCATCCAAAAGATATGTTGACTCAACAACACTTTAATAGAAGGGACTAAGATGCCATGTAAAAAAGGTAGGATTGACGAGGTGGATCATTTCAAGGGTAATCTAGAGTGGTTAGGGACTCTATAACATCCTCACCAGAATGATAGATGGGATAAGTAGAGTTGACATGACCAGATGAGGTGGTGGGAGATGTCGTAGTGATTCAGTATCAACACCATGGGAACGACGAGTATGGTTCACATATGCAACATCTACCGAGGTAGACTTAATACTAGTGAATGAAGGATTCACTGATGTTGAGAACGAAAATGCATTAGGCATATAAGGTATGATTTGATGCACCTCAATGGAAAATGGAGTATTTTCTGACATATTTGATCCCATGGAAGTTGAAAGGTAGATAATTTTCATGTAATTCTCATTAGTTTTCACTTCAATCATGGGTTTACTATTGGCATGGAAAAATATTTCTTGCTTGAGGGCGAGGTTGTCTACTATTAGGGTTGGATATTCCTGGAGAACATAATCCAATTGATTAATGATGTCAAGGGAATCATGAAATTGAGGTATTTTAGGACAATGATGAGAATAATGGTCATAGGTATTGCACAAAGCACATGGGTGATTTTTTCCCAAGGAATGAACACGCTTGGTCAATGAATCAGGGGGTGAGACTTCCACAACTGGTATGGATGGGTCATTTTCCAAGTAATCAACGTTGTATAGTTCTTTCAATTTAGGGAGTCTAGGATAATTGAAGGTAGTGTGGTCATATATATCACATATGGTGCATGGGGGTATGGGGGGGCATGACTTGTTTTATAGTGTTTGTGCCCATATTTTTTTGGTCTTTCCCCCCTTGTCAACTCCTTTTCATTTATGTGTTGATTGAGGTGGGGCCTGTGCAGGTGCTCTAGGAGATACAAGGGTCACGAGTATCGATTGCATAGGAGTTAAGGTCAAATATGGAGTTATATAAGTAGAAGGAAGAGGATTTGGAGAGGGGTCCAAATACCAAACTGAAATCCCTAAGGTAAGGTTAGGTAGGTTCAAAGTGGTCATGATTGGGGTAATAAATATTCCTGGAGGAGGAAATAAGAAAGGTACTTGACCAAAGGGATAATTTGGATGTAGATGTAGATGCATATGCACTCTTGGTGGTGGCATGGAATATGTTGGATTTGATAGTCCAATTGATGGCCTTGGATGTGATCCCATTGGTTGATAGCTGAATGACACCATATAGACATTGGAAGAATTGGGTTAGGTAATGATAGGAGGGGGTGTATAATACACACCCATCAATTTCGAGTCTTTGTAGACTCCAAGGCTGATGTATAAATGTGAAGAGATTGTTTGGGTCTAGCACAAAGAGGAGACCACATGGTCATGGTGAATTTGTGCTTGAGGGTCATGGTAGGTCAATTGATCGATGGTGACAAGTTTACCATTATGGGGGAAGATCATATTTTGAAAGATCAAAGAAGCCACTTCATTTATGGTGTACATGAAGCTTTGAACTAAAAGGATATTGTAGTCGAATGGAGCATTGATAAATTCAATGTCAATGCATACTTCTTTTCCACCTAACTAGATGAGAAAGTTATGGTAAATCCATTCTAGTTGAGAGGTCCAACCATCATAGCACAAAGTGAGATCGTAGATGGAACAAGTGTGGGGGAGCCTAACGTTTTCCATACTTGGGTTGACATGGCACATGTGGATGCACCTTCATCAGTAATACATTAATGAATGATGAAATTCTTGATGGAAACTAGAATTTGGAAGGATAATGAAGGTGGTAATCTAAATGGTTCATCCTTGTCACTGTCGAAGGTAATAATTATATTTTTCGATGGATCAACAATGCCCAAAGTAGAAAGTAAATACTTCCTTTCTGTGGGACATGTTTGGAGGACTTGTAGGGATGGCATGGATGCAAGGGATTCAACTAAGTCATCCACTATGCTATAGTTATGGGCTTCTCGCCAATGGGGGTTATGAGCATTCTACTTTAACAAAACCTTGGGTACCTTGTGAGGGAGGTCCATACTCAGGAAAGGAATCTATAAAGGTCCATTAGTGGATGAAGGAGGATTAGAGGACTACATTGGTTGTGACCTAGGGGGCATATTGTACTAGAGAGATCAATTAGTAATATTAACATCAACTAAATCCAAGAAAAGAATCTGGTAATTCCCATTCCCATAAGTGGTGGAAGGGGAAGGTGGTCTAGATAGGGGGGATTCAAAATTGGACACAAAATCTTGTGTTGGGAAAGGATTCCTTAACACAACTGGTGGCAATGTGGAGGGTGGGGTAGGTTGACTATTGGCTTGCTTGGAGACCTCATTTGCTTCCCACATTCAATGCATTTCATGGAAGAGGGGGAATTCATGAGTGTAATTCCCATAGACACCACAACTAGTGCAAGGTTTGTTAATGCAGAGGTTTTGGTTCTTCTTCTACTTGGGATGGGTATTATTACCTTGGCCTTGGTTTGTAGGTGACTGATTGCAACTGATTTCCTCTAACATTGGTATTAGGTGGAGGATTTTGATTCCCCTCGTTTCATTGGTTTTGTTTGTTCTTCTTACATTTCCCCTTGTTTTTATTCTTATTTTGATTGAGAGTAGTTTGTTGCACATGCACTTACCCTTGAGGAGGGGGTGAAAGATGACTAGAAAGGGGTTGTGGTACCACTATTGGAGGAGCTAGGATGGCTGGCGATGGGTCAGGAAAATGGTAACAAGGGTTCATAGAAACACCACCACAAGGAGAGATGACATAAGGGGTACCTTGGCCATATAGATGGGCATGGGGTGCAGGGTAAGAAGTGAGAATTTCCATATGAGATGAAGCACGTGAAGGATCTTGAGAGGGGTTTTGATATACGTTGGAAGTTTGGACTCCACCATAAGGGTTACTATATCCACTAGGATCAAGAGGAGTAGGTTGTGTATAAGTATGGGAGGTAGATCAGACTAGACTATCAGTTTTGTGGGATGCCTCTAGTGCATACAAGTCACTTGAGCATGAGTAAGGAGCATTGAGGAGAATGGTATAAAATACCTCGACTGGGCATAGATCATATCATATTGTAAATATTTTTGAATGGATTCTTCCTCATTCCTAGGGAGAGTCATGGCCACATATTTAGCAATAGGGGGGAGAAGGGACCTAAGAAACCAATCCATACAAAAGGAATCACCAATTCCATCTCTTCACAAGCCTCGTCATCTTTTCCACTTAGGGATGTGATTTGAGATGTGGGTAGTAGTTGTTTGGAGAAATTTAGTTAGCATTTATATTCCTATATCATGGTATATTGGGAGTTGGAAGAAAGTGAGGAACACTTTGATGATGGACTCAAAGGTAAAATGGGTGTTGTCAGGTTGGTTATTGTACCATTTGGAAATAACACCTGTTAACGCCGCCATTTTTCTTTTCAATTAGGGTCAGCCTTAATCGAGTCATGACTTGTGTGTCAAAGCATGTGATCAGGTCAGGTACTTAACAACAAAGGGGTTGAAGTCAACAAGTGATCGGTTGGCCCCTGGAATCAGGTAGAAATGTCAAAGTCAAAACATGCGTAAATAGTACGAGTCTATTCCCAAAGAGTCAGGTCCTGTCAAAAAAGGGAGTTTCTACATGCCCCAGGTCGAGGCAAGTTGTTAACAGAAGCCACGTCGACAAGTGTAGGTGACCATCATCGGCTCATTATGAAGGATCGAAGAATAAAAAATCACGGTGTTCATATCACGTATGCCCTGCAACCCTTATCAACTATACTTTACACGTGTGGATGTGCTATGGAAAATATGCAATTCATTCTGAAACATCCAGTCGCCATGAATTCAGTGTTCCTTGGCACAATTCCACCTCTCACCTGCTCTGTTATAAATTCCAGATGTTCTACATGCATTCTATTCACAAATCAGGCTTATGCATTGTGTGTAATTTTCTCTCGCCTAGGTTGACCAGGATTACCGCCATGGGCCCATGCCTAATCTTCCGTGCGGAGGATAAATACGAGTCACACCACGGAAACCTCTCAAAGCATAAGGAGGAGCGCGCGAAGCAGTAGAGGCGTTGGGCTTGAGCCCCATAAATTAACGTTGATCAACGAGGATCCAGAGGTCGAAGCATCCTTCGATGATCTAGGTGGATATCGGTGGCCACCCACCTTTTCCAATTGGCTCAAAATAGTTTTCTGGCAATTTTGGTAATTTACTATTTTTAGCAGTTTTTCGCTTCCGAAGCCGTTATGAGGCCCTAAACTATGTTTTTTTGGGAAAACAGGGATAATATATCAATTCCTTTGATATTTCCCCCAAAATGAATCTCCTCAACGATACCTTTCCAACAGGCTATCATACACCTAAAACAAAGATCGTATGCAAAAGTTACGACCTCGGGAAGTTGATGTACTAACTTACCCAAACGGGGCCCACATGACTTTTGGCGCTTCATCTTCTAGGGTTAGGTTTTTGGATGTCTAGGGTTTTGGGCATTCTTTTTTATTGCAAAAGGGCCTTTAGAGCCTCACTCTAATCATCTTCTTTCGAATGAGTGCAACTGTCACATCTCTTCTCAGAGATAAGCCACCACCATTCCAGCAAGCTTGTTTCCGCTACATTTTACAGTTTCAACTTATTTCCTTATTGAATAGAAAACCAATTTTATCGTATCTCTGTTATTTTGTGTTAAGCACCTGTTAATAATCTATAGTCATTTCGTTCTTCTCATAAAATCTAGATCAATGGTATCAGAGCGGTCTTCTCCTTGTCATCTTAATGCATGTCCCCAACGAGGTTGGAGTACAAAGAGTTGGGTCTCGAGCTTGTTTCTCTTGAGGACAAAATCTCTCGCACACCCAAGTGACCTCTCATGTTAGGAGAAAATAAATATGATGGGATAGGAGATCCTTTCAAACTGTTGATTGAGGAATCCCTCTCGCAACAGAGGAATGAGATGATGGATAGTTTCGCGCAAATCCCTCGGTGGCTACTAACAGGTGACACATCTTCTTTGAGCAGAGGCGTCACCCCCTTCAAGGTACAAATAAACTTCTATATTCATATATTTGAAGTTCAAATAGACGCAGATGTTGTAGACAAGTGGTTGAATCTACTAGAAGGGTATTTTTCTATCCATAACGTTTCGAATAGAGAACATATTACTTTTGCACTCCTCAAAGTCGTTCCCCATATCAATGATTGGTGGGAAACTTTCTGTGAGCAAAAGGAAACAAAAGAACCCTCATTATTTATAGTAATGATCACCTGGGAATCCTTAAGGGATGCTATTAAGGAATAATACTACCATGTCAGAAGCTATGACGAATTGTATACCAAATGGACCACACTGCGACAAGAAAGAGACCAAGCAGTGCTAGATTTCACAAATATCTTCCATACCTTGCACACCAAGATGGGTATCAAATATTGAGAGCAACATCTGGTGCTCAAGTATCACGGTGCTCTGCATAGATATATCCAGATCGAAATGGAATTTCTAGACATCTCATCCTTGGGTACGGCCTACCGATTTGCCGTCAAAATTGAGCAAAAGCTCAAAAAAAAGAAGTGACAATTTGGGCCTGGGAATCCCTCACAACAAAATCCAGGAAAGGGTAGACCCAATCCACAGAATAAACGATAGAGCAAATATGGATAGTATAAGGACAACCAGTCGAATCTGCAAGCAAATAAGGACATTGGAAAGACAAATAAAGATACCAGGAAGTGGTGCGACTTCCATAAGAGCCCTTGGCATAACACTGCTGACTGTCGCTTAAAGTAGTCGTTGGTAGACGAAGTGAAAGTCTCTGAATAAGATGCAGGTTATGACTCTGAGCCAGAACTATAAAGGGGAAGATAGATCATTGACGCAGAACCTAGTGCCACCGTTGCTACCACCAAGATCTAGCCTGGTGAACCAGACGAGCCAGAAGAAGGAGAGCGCCTCTTCCATTCATAGATGTGGGTAAAAGGCACCCCGCTGCACTTCATAATTTATAGCAGTAGCCAGAAGAAACTCATCTCAGCAGAGGTCATCAAGAAGTTGGCCCTACTGGCAACGCCGCACCCACAACCATACACCATTGGATGTCTCCACTAAGGAAGCGATCTCTGCGTCAACCAATAGTGTCGATTGTCGTACGACATCAATCCCTTCAAAGACGAGGTATTGTGTGATGTTTCTCCTCTCGAAGTTTGTGATGTTCTTTTGGGCCAACCTTATTTATGGAAACATCATGCTGTATATGATTCTAGGCCTCATAGTGTTATTATTACTTTGAACATGAAATTGTATAGGATACCCAAGGCAGTCCCACCTAGTGCTATTTCCTTGATCTCTGCTAAGAAATGCAGGGAGGTCATCTCTCAGATGAGGAAGTTTGTCATCTTCGAAATTCTCTCTCAGAATAAGCGAAATATCATAGCCACATCTAGGGTCTCTACAGACGACCTCTCTACACATCAGAAGTAAGTAGATAAGGTCATGGAAGAATACCCAAATATCTTCTCCTCACCTACCGAGGTACCTTTGCACTACCATGTCAAGCACCCCATCGATCTAACCCCCGGTGCAAAATTTCCCAATGGTCCAGTCTATCAAAGCTCTCTATTAGAGAATGAGGAGATCAAGCAACAGATCCAAGAACTACTCCACAAGGGGCACATTCATCCCATCTCATCACCTTGCAGGAGCCCAATCGTGTTGGTACAGAAGGAAGATGGCACCTGGCGACTCTGCATTAATTACCGGGCTCTGAATAAAATCATAGTCATAAACTGGTACCCAATTCCCCAAATCGACGACCTCCTTGATCAACTCACGAGGGCCAAATAATTCAATAAGATTGATCTGAAGTCTAGCTACCACCAGGTCATGATAGAACAAAGAGATGTATAGAAGACTGCCTTCAAGTAAAAGGAAGGCCTTTTTGAATGGTTGGTCATGACCTTTGGTTTGACAAATTATCCAGCCACTTTCATGAGGATGATGGATGATATCTTGCGACCATTCACCAATACCTTTGTAGTGGTGTATCTATATGACATTCTCATTTAAAACAAGACTTGGGCTGAACACTTGCAGCATATTCAGCAGGTTCTGCACACCCTGCGGTAGCACAAACTATACACCAACTTGGAAAAATGATCCTTCGACATGGATAGGGTCCATTACCTGGGCTACATCATTGATCAACATTGTTTACATGTGGATTGAACCAAGATCCAAGTCATCCGTGACTGGCCAGCCCCAACCACACTCATTGAGCTTCAGAGCTTCTTGTGCCTTGCTAATTTCTACTGCATGTTCATGTTGGGATTCTCCCATATTGCATGGGCCCTCAGCCAAATAACCAGGGGTGGTGGTAAGGCGAAATTTGCATGGGGCCAGTCACAACAATAAGCATTCGATGATTTGAGACAGTGCTTGTGCTCAACCCCAGTAATTTTACTACCAGGCCTGTAGCATCCCTTTGAGATCGAGACAAATGCTTCAGACTATGTTGTGGGCACGATTCTCACTCAACACGGCCACCCTGTGGCCTATCATAGTGAGACACTATCAGATGATGTCCATAAGTACCCTACTTACAACAAAGAAATGTACTCCATTGTGAAATCCTACCGCCAGTGGAGGAATTACATTCTTGGGAAGGATACAGTCATCCACACTAATCATAAGCCACTGCAGTTCATGCAGACACAAGGAAAATTCCATAATGACTGCCATCAAAATTAGTCCACATACTTGCAGCAATTCCACCTCAACATCAAGTATAAAAAATGAAGCACCAATCTCATTGTTGATTTCCCAATCAGACCACCAGTCGTAGAACTCACCATGGTGCTAGACTCTTATATCCATGAGACCTCTAGATGGCCCCAACTCTATGAGACAGACCTGAACATTGCCACCACCTACCAAATGTTGGGTGTAAACGCAGTTGTCGATAATTTCCATCTTCAGGATGGGTTGTTGTGTCATCTGAGCCATATCTATGTTCCATCAAGTGAGTGATCGAAGATGATCTGGGAATCCCACTACAATCGGGTGGCAGGACACTTCGGTGTCAAAAAGATAGTGGCAATTCTACAAAAACATTTCTATTGTCTGAAACTTCGACAGGAGGTCATCAAGTATATCATGTCCTTCACTGCCTGCGCTATTGTCAAACCAACCACTAAGAAACATGGTTTGTAATCCCCTCTTCCTACTCCTGACAAACCATGGGAATCCATCTCAATGGACTACATGTCGTGCCTCCCGTCCACCAAGCAGGGAAATGACTATGTTTGTGTGGTTGTTGATCGCTTTTCTAATATGGCAATTTTGGCTGCCAACAAGAAGAACATCACAACGGAGGCCACTACTAAGCTCTTCTTTGAATGAGTCTGGGTACATTTTGGAATCCCACAAACCATTGTCTCAGATTGTGATGGTTGATTTTTCATCACATTCTGGTTCAACCTCTAGTCACTATTGGACACCAAGCTCACCAAATCCACAACCTTCCACCCTCAGACAGATGGCCAAACCAAGGTCATAAATAAAATGATTGTGCATATCCTTCACATGTATAATTCCCAGCACCCTCGCACATGGAATGAGAGCCTTCCCTATGTCTAGAATAGCTACAACCAAGCCCTGCATAGCTCAACCAAACACAACCCCTTTCAAGTGGGGTTGGGATTCCAACCATTGGGTCCCATAGATGTTGCACTTCCCCTTGTGGTCACCTCGACCGAATCATATCCTGCTCCAACTGAAGCTGACAAAGCCACTCGGTTCATTGAGTGGATCCAACACATCTTCCAACAGGTTTAGGATATCCTACCGAAGTCCAATGACAAGTATAAGAAGCGCCATGATCAACATCAGGTTCCACATAAGTTTCAGGTGGGCGACAAAGTTTTGTTGCACTTGTAGAAAGAACGCCTTACAAGACCCCATAGGAAGCTTCACCCACTCTGTTATGGGATGTACACCATCACCAAGGCCATGGGGGATAATTCTTTTGAGCTCAACATTCATCCTTTCCTTGTCCTGCACCCAGTGTTCAACGTGGATCTCCTTCGCCCTTATTTGCCACCATTATTGGACACCTTAGAAGTAACATAACAACTAAAACCAATAGAGCTCAACCCCAACTACATAAAACATGAATCCAGTGATCATATTGTGGACACACAGATCAAGGGCACTCAACAACAAAGGATCCATCTTTATCGACTCGTCAAAGTAGGGCAACTCCTACACCAAGGCAAGTGGCTCACCCGGGGCCAAATTCAACAGAAATTTCCTCATCTGATGGGGTAACTCAACGAAATGGAGACCGTTGCTTCATAATGAGGGATGATTGATCTAGATGAATATATGTGGCCACCCACCTTTTACAATTGGTTCAAAATAGTTTTCTGACAATTTTGGTAATTTACTATGTTTAGTAGTTTTTAACTTCCAGAGTCGTTTTGAGACCCTAAACAATGCTTTTTTTTGAAAATGAGGAGAAATATTGAATTTCCATTGATATTTCCCCCAAAATGAATTTCCTCGACGATACCTTTCCAACAGTCTATCATACACCTAAAACGAAGATCGTATGCAAAAGTTACGACCCTGGGAAGTTGATGTACTAACTTATCCAAACGGAGCCCACATGACTTTTGGCGCTTCATCTCCTAGGGTTAGGTTTTTGGATGTCTAGGGTTTTTTGCATTACTGTTTATTTTAAATTGGCCTTCAGATCCTCATTGTAATCATCTTCTTGCGAATGAGCGCAGCCGTCACATCTCTTCTCAGAGATAAGCCGCCACCATTCCAGCAAGCTTGTTTCCGCTGCATTTTACAGTTTCAGCTTATTTCGTTATTGAATAGAAAACCTATTTTACTGTATCTCTGTTATTTTGTGTTAAGAACCTGTTAATAATTTGTATTCATTTCGTTCTGCTCATAAAATCCAGATCATTCGAACAATTCAGGTGCATGGCCTTTTGCACGAAAATTCAAGGATTTAGTATAAGACTAGCCAAGCAGTTCGCACTTATTTTCGATGGATACCGCACGATGATCTCTGATGTCCTTTTTTAGGTAACCGAGGAAACCATGTCAACCACAATAGATATCCCTCTGCACAACGATGGTCTAATGGAATTCCCTTGGATGCACAGTGCTATGAATATTTCATCAGGTAAGATTGTTTAGGATGGAAGGGTGAGGCAGGCATCCAAAGCATATATTTGCAGGAACCTTTTCCAAAAATGCTTAGAGTAATTAGGAAATATTTCACCTGCGAAGGGAGTTTTGAGAGGATACGTTCACACCACATTAGATTGTTGATGCACTTCACAGGAAGGATACCATTAAATATACCCTTTTTCCTACACCAGAGTCTCCAGGAGATGGCGAGCAGTGCGTAATCCGAAGTGGATCAATCGAAAATGAAACTCTCTCACATCTCCCTTATTAAATTTCTGATAGTTGAGAAATTAAGATGATTGGGGAGCAACTGGGATAGGTTCTTGCTCACAGCAGGCATCCCCAAGGATCCAAAAGGAGATCTCTCTCTATCCGTGGAAAGGGTAATGCCACATCATGCAGAGGCTGGAGCATAAGAGGTTACACAAGTAGGAAAGATGTCGGAATCCCTGTCCCCCCCAAAAAAATACCCCAGAGAAGGGGCAGGACAAAGAATAACAAGGAAACTGGGGAATCCCGAGTCCCGAGAAAACCACGCACAAGGTCGACTGCTAAAGAATTACTTACGCGCGTTATTTGGCTTGAACCTGTCCAAGTTATGAGTCGAGAAAATTGGAGCGGAACAAGGAATATAGATATTGGAGGAGAAGATGTTCGAGGGCCATCCCAACAGCTGAAAAAGGCATAGCTCTCCATCGCCGAGCTTTACTAGGAAAACATGGAATTGAGACGCTAGTTAGCAGCAAAGACCCTTGAAGTGTCAGTATCACAAGGCCGTGAAGGAAACATGACGTGGCTCAAGAGACAACTCAGAGATGAACAAGATACAATCGTATAGCTGCGTGAAACCTAGAGGCTGTCGGAAGAAAGGAAGGCGAAGCAACTCAAAGAATGTGAAATGGTTGGGGAGAAAGTCCACGCAGACTTTGCCAGAGCATATAAGAAGAATGATTAAATAACTTCATTTTTTTCATTCTCAAACGTGGCGCGGATCTTAACAGTTTTGAAGAAAGCGTTTCCCTTGGAAGGTTATGTCATTTTGGTAATGACTGCAACAATCAATAGTCCCTTTCCACGTACACACCTTAGCAAATGAGCAGGCAGCTGAAATCAAAACCATTACAATGGATGGCAGAAATCTAACATAGCACTTGATTGTTCTGATATCCTGTAAAAGGAAGGTAGGGACACATCACTCTCCCCCATGAAAAGACCTTGATGATGACCCAATCCCCATGGAAAAGACAAGTGGTCATGGTGCAACCAATTACAATTGGTTTCTATTTATGGAAAGAGTTTATACGAAAGGTCATTGAACGAAAGACGACCAGTTTCCTAGATTTTAGGGATAGTAGCTAGAGAGCAGGGCAGCCCAAGCAGCACCCTTGCCTATATATTTTATCTTTTCAATATAATCCAGTTTGGTTGGCAAAATTAGTATAGACAGTGGCTATTGAATGTAGTTTGAGTTCGATCGAAATTAATGCAAAAGTCCTGAAGCTTTAATGAAAAGATTTTAATTGTAGTAGTCAAATGTATTGTTTCTTTTCTTTGCGTATGTACTTCTTGTGTTCTTTATTCATATCAATTTCTGTCTGAATAGGAACATAATTTCGAACCTGGGATTCGCTGCGCAATGCCCTGAGATTCACGCCATTCAGACAAACCGTTTTCCTCTAAGTTAACTCCGAATTCATCCTCAGAGGTGCTCCGAGTTACTTCATGTGTTTTTCTCCCCGCCACACACAACGATTTTAAACTGAATATTGTTGCTCGCTTAGCCTTTATCCTCTCAAGTTCAGTCATCGAGTCATTTATTTCCATCGTTTTCTTAAATCAACTCTATAGCCCAAGGTATTACTCTCTTGCGCCAATAGAACCAGAAAATTATTATTGAAAGGTGTTAAATTTAGTCGACAACTTAAATCCATATCTTGTATCGAGACGAAGTCTCCTGAGCGATCCCTCTCTAGTTCCGAAAGGCTATTTTCGGGTCTCAAAGTTGGTTTGTAGGTTTCCTCAGTCATTTGTTTCTTAGCCAAATGAAGTTTATAGAGAGCTAACATTCTGGCGTCGCTGTCGGGGACGAAATTGAATAAATTTTCCTTGGGAGAATGCCTAAAGTTACAGTTTTGACCCCTGAGGGTAACAGAGGGAAAAACATCTCTATTGGATGAAACCTTTACCCTAGTGACTCCAGTCAAAAAGACAAGTAGCACCAAGTAGCATTGTTCAAGAACCCTGGCTCTGAAGATGATCTACACCAGAGAAAATACTGACCCAAACCGTGTAGAGCCTATGTGCAACCCCGAGAAACTTCTATGTAGGACTAGAGAACAAGCACCATAACCGTTCTATTACCTGGACATAAGCATGTCCTTACTGAAATATGATGCACAAAACATTGATGACCTTGAGTTTGACGCATTATTTGAGCAAACCTTGTTTAGGTGTAAGTTGGAAAACAACTTGGACAAGATATTTTTCGACCATAAGAGATTCCAAGCCTAGATACCTAATAATATCCCTCAAATACCCAACCCTCCTAGAGCCATGGCCTCCATATTCGTCCCCCTCATTTTGTCAACCTAACTGCATGATTTTCCCCAAAATTACAGCCAAAGGATTAAGCTCTACAATGTTGAAGGGAACGTTTCAGCCCAAAGGCATCTGGACCGGTTCAACAATTTCTTCGACCTAGAGGAGGTAGACTATGCAGATGTGAAAATGAGGTTGTTCGTGCAGATCCTTTCGGGGGAGGTGAGGAAATGGTTCAAATCCCTCCCGACAACAAGCATTCAAGACTTCGTTGTGTTCGAAACGTCTTTCATTACTAGATGGGGAGACAAGAAGAACCCTTTGTAGTTGTCTACGTAGTACAATAATATGAAGAGGGCATCGTAGGAGATGGTGCAAGAATTATTAGCCCATTTCATTAGGTTTTATAACTCGATTCCTGCAGAATTCCACCCACCCCTCGGGGCTATGCAGTCGTGATACACCGACTCCTTCGACAAGGATTTTTCCTTCTTGTTGAGAGAAAGGAGATCAAAAAATATAGACGCCATGATGAGTGATGCAATCAAAGTTGAGGTAAACATGATGGCGTCGTGGAAGGTCAAAAATAGATTCAACAGAGGCGATAAGAAACCCCAAGAGGATGCACAACCATCAATGTCTCAATCTCAGATTTGAACCTGGTCTTTGTTTTCTTTCCTTGTTGGCAATGCTTGCATAAAGTGTTGGTTGGTTTCGTGATCTGGGGCATTTCTCTGACT
>ML776567.1:1261715-1280751 GCA_009831015.1 Picea engelmannii
ATCACTTCACTTTATTATTTACCTTTTAAAATCTCTTAAACCACTTTGACTACTTTGACCTTTTGGGGCTTCTAGATGACATATGAGGGTCCTCCAACTTCGTAAGGCCATAACTCTCAAACCGTGAGGAGTTATGTAATGTTCTACATACCACCAGAGATGGAATGACATGTACTATCCATATAGAATAGTATTATCTTAAAATATATCATAACTCATACCGTTACCCATCAAACAAACTTGGGTCCTTTACCCAAACTTGGGGTCTCCAACTTCTCATGGCCATAACTCTCTAACCATGAGGAATTATGTGACATTCCACTGGAAATGAAATGACAAGCACTATCCATATAGGATAATTTCCCTGACAAAATCACTTTCCTTTATCTCATTATTTCACAATTAAGCATGTGTTCTCTTACTCCACAAAGTGTCTTCCCATGAGGGCTTTCACCATAAGGGGACCACTTTGGAGTTCATCCATATTTACTTCTTATATACCATGACAAAACAATAATGAGTCATATTTACATCAAACAATATTGGGTCCATTACCCAAGCCTTTGTGCTACGGGGATTTCTTCAAGGGTTGACATCAATGACAACCAACCTTAATTAACACATACAACATAGGAATATAAACTCAGTTGATTGATCAGTTAGAGGTTAATAGATGCATTTTTTTCTTTTATTTAGAGTTGTTTATGAATGAAATGATGATTACATTAATTAGCTTTGACTGTTTTTGTGTCATTGTTTCAATCGTATTCATTTAGTATTTATTTGTTTAATATCTTAAAAAAATAAAACAAAATGAAGTGTTGTTCATATTTGATTCAAAAACTTTATCAAACAATCATTTTCGCAAGATTTCATGCAAACCTTGTAACCTGTATATAGATTGTTTATATTCACATTTCTTTTTAATAAACATTAGTCAATAATATATCATTTGTTAGAATCATATATTTTAGACTAGTTTCATTTTCTTTATTATTTTTAGGACTCTAGTTGGCTAATGGAGCCATTAAACCCGTCAGAATAGGTTACACCAAATAGCTTGGGTTATTTATACAACCCCGGACCAGATCTATTCTTCCAGTTGACAGCATGCCAAATTTGTCTGTCAAAAAATGGCGCTAGAAGGAGGGCCGAGACAAATTTAATGATTAAATGTTTTACCCCTCAGCTTGTCGTAATTCCATATTTATAAATTTTTCTTTTGTGTCATCTTTAAATGCACTAGAAGGTAGGCCAAACTGACAAGCTGGCCTTATAGGAGTCTTTGTTTCGAATTTAATTAATTTCCCATGGCTCCCCAAATTACTATGTTGGAATATGCTTTCCACTTCTCATTACCTGATATTCTCAACAAGACAGTCTCTCTTGTCCAAACTCACCTTTGATGGTGGGGGGAATGTATCTGCAAAATATCATATTAACAATTTTTGGTGTAAATGCATCAAGCATGATATTTCTGATTTAAAGGTTTTGTGCAGATTGTTTGTTTTTACTTTCAGGGGTCGGATTAAACGTTGGTTTGAGTATTTTACAACATATCACATTATTGATTGGTTTTAGTTTGTAGATGAATTTTTAGATGCTTTTGAAAACTATAATTGCAATCAATTATGTGAAGAATTTCAGACTTTACTAATCAATGGAAATTCATCTCCAGAAGACTTTTCAACAAGAATCCATCATGTTCTCTATAAATTTAATCTTGATGACATGTCATTTGTACTAAATCTCCTCTATGATGCTTGCATCCCTTTCATACAGTCACATTCAATAGCAAATGATAAATTGGTTACAAATCCTACCACTCAATTGCGAGAAGAATTTTGTTTGGAGGATGAAAGGAATCCATCTTAAAATTTTGGACAAGCAAGAGAGGTAGAATCTATTGAAAATGTTCTTACTGACAATCAAATTGGTTTTTCCCCTGAATCATTGTATAATCATTCCTTGACCATCGTGGAAGAAGATTTGATGTTGGGTCAAGATGAATGTCCATATTCTTCTAACCCTTTCTCTAATTAGTATTTAAATTCAGTTATTGAAGAACACTTAGGTGACAAAAATGATCTTAAGCATTATAACATTCCAATGAAACTGATTAGAGATGTAGATCTACAATTGGAAGAAGAAACCTTAGAACCTCATCTACAAATCATAACTTATCCACAAGAAAGATCAGATGTTTGTTGTGAAAATTTTGAATTATCTATCATACATGAGACTAATTTAGATGACCATATTATGTTGAAGAATTTATTACCAAAACAAAGTGAAAGTTTCAAGGAAAGTAAAGAGGAATGTCTTGAGAATACCATTGTTAAATATCATAGCTTAAGATATTATTTTCATGTGCTCATTTCTGATTCATTTTATTCTTTATATCCCCATCTCTTCTTAGATTCTGGTGGACTTAATACTTTACCCACAATATCTTACTATTTTCCATCACAATCAAATCTTTTTGATATGCCAAAATTTGGTGAAATTAATTCCAAACATAACATTTATGAAGTTGGATTTGATGCTCTTTCACTTTCATCATTCACATGGAAAAATGACATGTTGCAAGATGATTTTATACGATTTATTGTTGAAAAAGACAATGCACTTATTCTTATGGAAATCAAATATTCTACATTGCATATTCGTTCTTTGATTAGTTCGAATTTTAATGTTTATACTTCACATTTTGAAACGATCAATATCATCAAACGAAGCGTTCAAACCAATAATCTAATTGATGTCATGAATCCTCTTATGATGTCTTCCCCATTGACATATCCATTTCATCAAAGTCATAGTTTGCATCCTAATTTTTATGACAAGATCTTAGAATGGCTCGAAGATTCATATCTAAAAAATCTTCATAATAAAGATAAAGTTGTGCTTTCTTCGTTTCTACCTAAATATCTAAGAAGTAAGCATTACATGATTTTTTTAGATCCTCCATGTGAATAAATTGATGAACACTTGGAGAATTGTCAAGAGGATGGGGAATTTCGGCCTTGGCTGATGGTTATGTCAGATTCCCATAATATTGACAAGTTTTCTAAACTTACTTACACTCTTACATGCCATTATGACTCATATCACTACCAGATTGCAGAATAGTTGAAAGATTCATATATCAAGAAGTTTCAAAAGAAATGGTAAGGTCATGCTTGTTTTATTTTTAAAAGAATATATAGGAGGTAAGAATGACATATTTCTTTTGTATCTGCAAATACTATATTCTTTTATTCTGATTTTTGACTTTTTATGCCTCGCAGGATTGAAGATGCTTTTGTCACTGCATTGGAAATACAATTTTACTTAGCATTTTGATCTATTTAGTAGTTTAGAGTAGATTTAGGAGTAGGTTTCCTTTAGTTTTCTTTCTCAATATTTCTTTTTGTAATAATGCAGTTATGAACACAAGTGGGTACACCAAGAGAACCATAATATGAATGTTGTCAGGGAATTCCACTTTAATTTTTTTTCTCTTTGCTTTTCGTTGAACATTTCTTTTCAAAAACGCAATATCATCATGACAATTTTAAATGGAAAGTAAAGAGATAAGTAAATTTGAACTATCAATTCAACCCTGACCCAAAGTGCCACGAGTAGGACTGCACTCATTTTAATAAGGATTTTTCTATTTTCGCTTAGTCTCTTTTATTTTTAATAATAATGCTTGGTCAAAGTAGCATCTCATACATCACTATCTTAAGAAAAGAACTTGCTCACACATGATATTTTATATGATTTAGTGCTTCCTTTATTTTACAGTGAGATGCTAGTGGATCCAAAAGCTCAAGTTTATCTTTGGCCAAAATCGTTTCCTGAAAAATTTTCTTTTGTTGTTTTGATTTTGTGTACTTCTGATTTTGAATCCCATTAATAAAATTTGATTTGGTTTGTTGTGTGTTTTTTGTTTTCTTTGATTTCTTTGAATGAGTTTTCTTCTTATCTGTCTTTTTGAATCAATATATTTATGATCAAATAGTTATTGTCAAAAGAAGCATTTATTTTAAGACTTGTGTTTTTCAAGCAAATTGAAATAGTTCAAAGACGTCCTGATATTAAGATATAACTCAAACAATTGATTTTTAAGTCAATTGTCACTTTCATTTTGTCCTCAAATTGTCTTTGCCAGAGTATTACACCAGAGATATGGTTTAAATCTTTGAGAATTACGATGATCTTTAAACTTTTTATGTCGTACATATTCTTAAGGAATCACTTTTAAGTGCTTCCCCATTCTCTAGATGATTTTTTAAAGGAAATCTAAAATCTCTAAACCATGATAAAACTTCCAGTTTTGAAAGCAAATAAATAACTTGATCAACTATTCACTTGTATTGCAATTAACCTTCAGTATCACCCCACTATCTTTGTCATCAATAAATCTATAATTGCATTACTATTTAAAAGTGGCATAAGAGGGTTGAAAGAACTTATGCGTGGGAAGTGTGTAAACCCGTCGGGGTACTGAACAGGCTCGCTGGCAGCGGGTAAATGCACACATGATGCCAAGACAACTTCGTCAGAGTACTGAACAGGCCTGTTGGCAATGAAGCAATGTCGGGTCAAGAGGTAGCAGGTATATGTTTTTAAATTAACTTTTATGTAAGTATACATCATGTGGATACAACTATCTGATGGGATTAAAACATTTGAGTGGGTTAAATGACATCCATGTTGAGGCTATGGACGCCTACTAGCAGCAGTGGCTCTGTCAACGGTATTGAAGTTATTTTATAAACACTGTGACTCTTTGATTAAGACATTATTTCAGGTTATAATCCCCTGCAAAGAAAATTCTATTGTTTGGTTATAACATTGAGTTTATCCTAATACTATATGGTCTCAGAGTGAATTTATTTCAGGGAGCATAAATCCTTTTTCAAGTCTTATTCTTTTTTTTCTTGAGATGAAATCTTACCAGATCATAGATAATTGCTTCACCCAGTAAGTCGCCATTTGTTGGGCCCCAACAAATCCCCCTAATTTTTTACAAAATTTAAAGGGCCCCCATTAGAATCTTGATAATTATGATGAGCTACAGAATCAACATTTTCAAATAGTTACATACCTTGGCTTGCTTTGAGACAAACTTAAGACATTCACTATAGTATGAGACATTCATTACAAGAGTGTATGTCAAAATTTAGAAACGAGCACATAAATCTCAATTTAAACAAAAACGTTAATTTTTATCAACTGTTTACTTTCGTTTAAATTATCATTATGTGTTATTTCTTTTGCTCATTAGCAAGTTTGACTATTTTGAATAATGGGTTCAATACTTCATCAAATAATGTCTTGGTTGGTTTCTCATTTTCATAAAATCATTTGGTGATATTAATTAATTAAATTCTTTTTTTATTATTATTTTGCATCTCATTTCAAAATAAAAATAATAATAATAATAATAAAAAGAATTGTCTATGATTTGTTTGATTTTGTAAAAAACCAAAATTAATATTTTTCTCTTCTTCATTAACTTGAAGCTTCTAGAATTTTAAAATCATATTTGAAAGGAAATTATAAACAATGTTTGTTTAGAACTTATAGTTAGTTTAAATTCATTTTTTATTTTATTGTTCTAAATTTTGTTTTATCCACAATTTTTAGGTTATTAATTTAGGTTTCTTTTTGTTTCACGGGTTTCTATTATCAAATATTTGATACGGATCTGATCATGGCTTGATTTTATTATCCAAATACGTTCAAGATGATTGATCCAAAAATAATATTGGATTGCTACAAATAATTTTATGAGCAACAACAGATAAAATTTGGAAAGGCGTCAAGATCAAATAGATGATTTTGCAGGACTAATTGCAGCCAAACTGTGAGGAATTTGAAGAAACGGTTGAAAACCCATTTCCCAAATTTTCCCAAAACAATGCACGATTTGAGAGATATTTGTGTCTCTTTACGAGGCAAATTTCAGGTGGCAGAAATTAATAGTGACGCCCAGACTGTTCATTCATTGTATAAATATATGAGAAAGTTTAGATCCAGGATCGAAGAATTGGAAAGGAGGATTTTTATCCTTTCTCTTTTGTATATTATTTATTTTGTAAACTTTTTTTTCTTTTCAAATGGACTAATGGATAGTTGGAATCTTTGGGAGCATGGACGAGTATTTTCAAAGAAGAATATGGAATTTTATGTTGCTTAATGACTTTTGTCCTTTGAGTAAAATGGTTTTATTTTCATTATAATATCTTCATATTCTTTGAATAATTGATTATGCATTGATTTAAATTAGCTTTAGTCTTTTTTATCAATACATGGTTAATTTCTATCATTTATGTATTAATTTTTTCAATCTTTAAGAGTCTATTATCCCAAAATATTCTTCCAGGACTACAGTATGGGCATGTGATTTTGTGAAAGAATATGGGAAAGCAGTTCATCTTTGGATTTAGACCTGTGTGACTCTTATTCCATTTCATTCTTTCATTACTATTGTATTATGAGGATATTATTATGGTTGATTTTAGCTTTAGCTTGTCATCATATGGTGTTTTCATATTGTTAAATGTTATATGTTGTCCATAATTTCTTATTCCATTTTTTATGTGTGATTGATCTATCATTTGATTATTTTTTAATTTATTATTAATGTTAAATGATGGATAATATCAATATTCAGATTTGAGTTTTCTCTCATTCTTAAATATTGATCATCTTAAGATCACATGATTTTTAATTAGATATCTTTCTGTTGTTATTAATTTACTCCAATATCGAATACTTCTTTGAATGTATTCTGGAAGTGCTATTATTGTTTTGTTATAGGATTCCCTTAACAACAGTAAAGGTAGGAGCTCATACAACACAGGAAGATAAACTCAGTTGATTGATCAGTTAGAGGTTAGTAGATGCATTATTTTCTTTTATTTAGAGTTGTTTATGAATGAAACGATGATTACATTAATTAGCTTTGATTGTTTTTGTGTCATTGTTTCAATCGTATTCATTTAGTACTTATTTGTTTAATATCTTTAAAAAAAATAAAAATAAAAGTGTTGTTCATATTTGATTCAGAAACTTTATCA
Source organism: Picea engelmannii (assembly GCA_009831015.1). NCBI lineage: Eukaryota > Viridiplantae > Streptophyta > Pinopsida > Pinales > Pinaceae > Picea > Picea engelmannii. The sequence goes on from ML776567.1 coordinate 1,268,789, forward strand.
AACAATCATTTTCACAAGATTTCATGCAAACCTTGTAACCTGTATATAGATTGTTTATATTCACATTTCTTTTTAATAAACATTAGTCAATAATATATCATTTGTTAGAATCATGGATTTTAGATTAGTTTCATTTCCTTTATTATTTTTAGGACTCTAATTGGCTAACAGAGCCATTAAACCCATCAGAATAGGTTACACAAAATGGATTGGGTTATTTAGACAACCTCGGACTGGATATATTCTTCCAATTGATGGCATGTCAAATTTTCCCGTCAACATATCGGGAGAAAATTATTAAAATGCTAAAAATGGGAGGGAGCCCCAATACTTTGAACATCCAAGATGATCACCCTACTATTCTATTTGGTCCACGTATTGAGGAGACAAGTGATACTGAGGGCGTTCCCCCGTTCTATGTCAGTCTAAAAGTTCATGACATGACCCTCATAACACCATGTTGGATTTAGGCGCGTCGCACAAACTTATGTCAAAGGTGATCATGGACAAGTTGGGTTTGGACATCACATGACCCTATAAGGACCTTTTTTCTTTTGATTCAAGGAAAGTCAAGTGTTTGGGTCTCATCAAGGACTTGGTCATATCACTAGCCCAAATTCCTTAAAAGAACATGGTTATGGATGTGGTCATGGAAGACATACCCCCTAAGTTTGGCATGTTTCTTTCCAGGTCGTGGGCTGTGAAGTTAAACGGGACTCTGCAAATGGACATGTCATATGCCACCATTCCTATCTTTGGTCAGGATAGATGGTTGTACAAAGAAGTGTTGTTGAAATACATGGTAAGCAGTAAGGCACAACCAAATAACCATCCTATCTACTCTGTCGACACTGAGGTTGGCTCCTCCATATTCTACAATGACCTGAGCTTTGAAGAGGAAGAGTCGACAACCATCATGACCGCCGATGAGGAAGCCGTGCGACAAGAAGTAGAGTGTGTTGACCCAAAGAACCACGTGGAAAATGAGACATGGAACATGAGTTTCAATGGCGATGTTAGTAAGGAAGGAGTAGGGGCCGAGGTATGGATAATACCCCCTAAGGTGGGCACAAAATTGTGATCGTACAAGCTCACGCTCAAATGTACAAACAACATGGTCGAGTATGAGGCACTGATTTTGGGCTTGAAGGTGTTGAAATAATTAGGTGCAAAGAGAATAACAGTGTGTGAAGACTCTAAGCTAGTTATAAACCAGGTGAAAGGCACGTATCAATCCAAACACTCGAGGTTGAGAGAATACATAAAACTAGCGCTCGACCTCCTCGAAGAATTCTCGTAGTATGAGCTATCGATGATCTTGAGGGGGAAGAATCAAATCATCGATGCATTGTCCACCTCAGACTCGATTTTTAAAATTCCCATCTTTCCAAATAGAAAATACGAGATGGAAGTCAAACATAGGCCGATAGTCCCTGATAATATCAAACATTGGCAAGTGTTTGAGAACGACAAACAAGTGGAGAGGTTCATCCTAATGAGCGGTGAGTTTGCTAACATAAACATTGATGATGAGTGTTTTTGCGACGAAGATGAGAGCGCAGATGCACATTGTGATGACGACCCTTTTCAGAACCAAATAGCAGGAAGGGACATAGTACAACTAAAAAATAATATCATCCCAAAGGGGTTATTTCCACTGGAAAAGTTGTTTGATGAAAATGACGTGGCTAGAAATCCCAAGATCGCTGCAAATGAAGAGAATGTCGAAGATTGAAACATTGAGACTGAGGAGAACCCAAAAATAATCAAATTGTCGAAAACGCTCAGTCTAGAGGTCAAGCAAGACTACATCAAACTCATGAAGGATTTCCCCGATGTTTTTGCTTGGAGTTATGATGACTTGAAGGTGTACGAAACTAAAGTGATTCATCATGTCATCCCTCTCAAAGAAGACCAGAGGCATTTCAAACAAAAGATGAGACGGATAAACCCCCTGCTGCTACCACTGATTGAAAAGGAGGTAAAAAAAACTCTTTGAAGATAAAATTATCGTTTCTTTAAGGTTCTCAAAAAAGAGAGGTGAAATAAGACTGTGTGTGGATTTTCGAAACTTAAACAAAGTGTCCCTTAAATACCACTACCTGCTCCCTAAAATGGACTATATTCTGCAAAAGGTGGTGGGGTCCCAAAAGATGTCCATGCTGGTCGTTTTTTTGGGCTATAGTCAAATCATGGTCCACATAGACGACAGAGAAAAGATGAATTTTACGACACCATGGGGGATGTTCATGTATGTCAAGATGCCTTTCGGCCTGATGAATGTCATAGCTACCTTCCAGAGGGAAATGGACATAGAATTTGCTGACGAAAAGGACAAGTTTATTGTGATCTATCTGGATGACATCACAGTATATTCTAACTCTGACGAACAACACCTCAGGCATTTGAAGAAAGTTTTCCAGAAGTGCAGGAAATTTGGCATATCATTAAATCCAAAAAAATCACATGTCGGGATACAAGAAGGGAAGTTGTTGGGGAACATCATCTCAAAGGAGGGTATCAAGATAGACCCCGACAGATTTGAAGGAGTCCTGAAAATAGGCACTCCAAGCAGTAAGAAGGAAGTGCAATCCTTCCTGGGAAAAGTGAATTTCTTGAGAAGGTTCATTCCGAACTTGGTAGAAATTATAAAGCATATCACCTACATGCTTAGAAATGAAAACGAGATCAAGTGGAACCTGGAAGCTAAGAAATCATTTGAGGATATCAAAGTAGTGCTGACTAAAGCTTCCGTTCTAGCCAGTCCAGACTTCAAAAAGGACTTCATCGTTGGCATGCTTTTATAGAAAGACGATCAGAACTTTGAGAAACCTATAGCCTATTTTAGTAGAACGCTCATAGATTCTCCACTAAGGTACAAAATTATCGAGAAACAAGAATATGCCTTACTAAAATCCCTAAAGGAGTTCAGGACATACATATTACACTCCCATGTTATTGCTTATGTTCCCAACAACTCAGTCAAGGATATCCTGACTCAATCTAACCCTAAGGGAAGAAGGGGTAAGTGGATAGCGGCCAAGCTGGAATATGATCTCGAAATCAAGCCCATGAAGTTGATTAAAGGTTAGGGTCTTGCAAAGTTGATGGTGTAGTCACACTCTGACACTGTGGGGATCAATTTCATCACTGATTTGTTAGAGAATCCCCAGGAAGAAACAACTACGTGGGTGTCTCAGGATTTCATCGATTCGTCGTGGTAAACATACATCATCTATGTGCTGAGAAATATGAAAGCCCTTCTGAGCTTAAGTAATACCAAGGCCATATTTTTAAAGCTCAAAGTGGTTAATTTCTACATCCTGGATAGTTCACTATACTGGAAAGATCCCTGCGGGATATTGCTGAGTTGTTTGCTTGAAAATGACACGAAACGAGCTATCAAAGAATTTCACAAAGGCGACTACAGAGGAAACCACTACTGGAAAACCACTGTGCACAAAATCCTAAGAGTGGGTTACTATTGGCCTACCATCTTCACAAATGTATACAAAGAACTATCTAGTTTCCATGACTGTCATATTTTTGATGGAAGAAGAAAGTTGCAACCCCTGCCACTAAAGCCGATCTCAGTCGAAGCACCTTTCATGCAGTGGGGCTTGGATTTTAAAGGGGAAAAAAATCCACCATCCTCGGTACAACACAGTTGGATACTCACGGCCACAAATTACTTCACGAAATGGATAGAGGAAATCTCCACGGAGCAAGCTAATAATGCAATCATTATCCAATTTTTGGAGACAAAAATCTTGTCGAGATTTTGATACCCTATCAAGATCATAACAAATAACGTGGCTGCATTCAAGTCCAAGAAGATGGAGAAGTTTTGTCAGGATTACAATCTAACCCTGGGGAATTCTACAACATACTACCCACAAGGAAATGGGTTAACGGAATCAACAAATAAAATTCTATCCAATATCATCAAAAGACTCTTGCAAGACAACAAGAAGGCCTAGCATAGAAAGATTATTTATGTGCTATGGGCGGACCAGGATACCACAAAGAATTCCATATCAACGTCACTATTCTAGATTGTATACGGCGTAGACGCAAATTTCCCTACCTCATTGGGGTTGTCCGTCAGAAAGTTGATGCAAGAGTAGGAGGCCAAGCTAGATGACACGCATAGGAGAATAAATTAGCTAATTCACACACAACAAATGAGGGAACAAGTGTACAATCAATCACAACTCCACTAGGACAGGATGAAGAAAATATTTGACAAGCATTCTAAGAAAGATGATTTTCAGTTGGGGGATTTGGTGTTGAAATGGGATGCGAGGAATGAGGATAAAAGAAAGCATGAAAAATTCGATAATCATTGGACGAGTCCATTCAAAATCGGTGCATATCACGGAAATAATGCTTATTTCTAGAAGAAATAAATGGATAGTGTGTTGGTTGGGGGCCTGTAAACGACAGGTTACTCAAACACTATCTGGTGAAATAAAATTTGTTAAGTCACGTGTCATTGTGAATAGTCATTTTATTTTTTGTTTCAAGTTAGTAGGTCAGCAGAAAATGGAAGCCCGAAGTGAAGGCCCTGAGTTTATGTTGAATCTTTAGAAACTGTGTCAATAGGTTTAGGTTGCATTTTTTTTTTCATATTTCAGTGTCTAAAATTCGAATAACGCCTAATTGTCAAGCACCGGGTCTATTGTTCTTTGCTACCTCACTGGGAGGATAACATCCCCATTGGAGCTAGCGGTTAGCGCCACCATTTTTATTTCCAGTTAGGGTCGGTCTTAGTCGAGTCATGACCTGTGTGTCAAAGCATGTGAGGTAAGGTACTTAACAACAAAGGGGTCGAAGTCAACAAGTGGCCAATTGGCCCTTGGAATCGAGAAGGGATGTCAAAGTCAAAACATGTGTAAATAGTACGAATTTGTTCCCAAAGAGTCAGGTACTGTCCAAAAGGGAATTTCTACGTGCCTCGGGTCAAGGCAAGTTGTTAACAGAAGTCGCTTCGACAAGTGTATATGAGCATCATCGACTCATTATGAAGGCTGGAAGAATGAAAAATCATGGCGTTCATATAATGTATGCCCTGCAAACCTTATCAGTTGTACTTTACACGCACGAATGTGCTATGGAAAATCTGTAGTTCATTCTGAAACATCCAGTCACCATGAGTTCAGTGTTCCTTGGCATGATTTCACCTCTCATCTACTCTGTTATAAATTCCAGATGTTATGCACGCATTCTATTCACAAATTAAGCTTATGTACTGTGTGTAATTTTCTCTTGCAAGTCCGGGTTGAGCAGGATTACTGCCTTGGGCTTGTGCCTAATCCGCCACGCACAGGATAAATATGAGTCGTGCCATGGAAACCTCCCAAAGCATAAGGAGGAGCACATGAAGCATTATAGGCGTTATGCCTGAGCCCCATAACTTAACATTGATCAACGAATATCCGAAGGTTAGAGCATCCTTTGAACAATTCGGGTTCGTGGCCTTTTGCATGAAAATTCAAGGATTCAATACAATACTATCCGAGCAATTCACACTCATTTTCGATGGATCTCGCGTGGTGATCTCTGATGTTATTTTTCAGGTAACTGAGGAAACTGTGTCAACCGCAACAGAGATCCCTCCATGCAACGAGAGATGGTATAAGGGCATTCCCTTGGATGCACAGTGCTATGAAGATTTCATCAGGCGAGATTTTTTAGGATGGAAGGGCATTCCCTTTCCAGAAAATGCTTAGAGTAATTAGGAAATATTTCACCTGCGAAGGGAGGTTTGATAGGATACATTCGCACCACATTAGATTGTTGATGCACTTCACAGGAAGGAGACCATTAAATATACCCTTTTTCCTACACCAGAGTCTCTGGGAGATGGCGAGCAATGCACAAGATGAAGTGGATCAATCGAAAAGAAAACTCTCTCATGACTCACTTATTAAATTGTTGATAGTTGAGGAATTAAGATGATTGGGGAGAAATTGGGATTCATTCTTTCTCATAGCGGGCATCCCCAAGGATCCAAAAGGATATATCTCTCTGTCCATAGAAAGCGTAACGCCACATCGCATGGAGGTTGGAGTGGAAGAGACTATACAGGAAAAAAAGAAGTCAGAATCCCTGTCCCCCAAACAAAAAATACCCTGGAGAAGGGGCAAGCCAAACAAGAATAAGGAAACTAGGGAAGTCCGAGTCTCGAGCGAACCACGCACAAGGTTGGCTGCTAAAGAATTACTTATGCGCGTTATTCAGAAGGAACCTGTCAAATTTACGAGTCACGAAAACTGGAGCGGAACAAGGAAGACATATATCGAAGGAGTCGATGTTTGAGGGTTGTCCCAACAGCTAAAGAAGAAGCAGATCGACATCGCCAAGCTATACCAGGAAAACAGGGAATTGAGACGACATTTAGCAGCAAAGACCCTTGAAGTGTCAGCATCACAAGGCCGTGAAGGAAACGTAATGTGGCTCAAGAAAAAACTCAGAGATCTGCAAGATACAATTGTACAGTTGCACGAAATGCAGAGGCTATCAGAAGAAAGGAAGGTGAAGCATCTTAGAGAATGCGAAATGGCTGGGGAGAAAGTCCGTGAAGACTTTTCCAGCACGCAAAAGAAGCATGATTAAATAACTTCATTTTTTTCATTCTCAAAAGTGGCGCAAATCTCGACAGTTTTGAATAAAGCGTTTCCCTTGGATGGTTATGTCATTTTGGTAATGACTGTGAAAATCAGTAGTCGCTTGCCATGTACGCACCTTAGAAAATGAGCAGGTAGCTGAAACCAGAACCATTACAATGGATGGCGAAAATCTGACAAAGCACTTGATCATTTTGATATCCTGTCAAAGGAAGTCAATGACACATCACTCTCCCCCATGATGAGACCTTGTTGATAATCGAACCCTCGTGGAAAAGACAAATGGTCATGGTGTGACCAGTTACAATTGATTTCTATTTCTGGAAAGAGGTCATACAAAACGTCATTGAACGAAAGACGACCAGTTTCCTAGATTCTAGGGATAGTAGCTAGAGAGCAGGGCAACCCAAGCAGTGCCCTTGCCTATATATTTTATCTTTTCAATGTAAGCCAAGATTCTTGGCAAAATTAGTACAAACAGTGACTATTGAATATAGTTTGAGTTCGATCGAAATTTAATGCAAAAGTCCTGAAGCTTTGATGAAAAGATTCTAATTGTAGTAGTTGGATGTATTGTTTCCTTTATTTGCATATGTACTTCATGTGTTATTTAGTCATGTATATTTCTGTCACTATAGGAATGTAATTTCAAACTTGGGATTCACTGCGCAGTGACTTGGGATTCGTGCCATTTAGACAAACCGTCTTCCTCGTAGTTAACTATGAATTCATCCTCATAGGTGCTCCGAGTTACTTCATGTGTTTTTCTCCCCGCCACACACAATGATTTTAAACTGAAGACTATTGCTCCCTTAGCCTTTATCCTCTCAAGTTCAGTCACTGAGTCATTTGTTTCCATCATTTTCTTAAACTGACTCCATATCCCAAGGTCTTACTCTCTTGCGCCAATAGAACCAAAAAATTATTATTTAAAGGTGTTAAATCTAGCCGACAACTTAAATCCGTATCTTGTATTGAGACAAAGTCTCTTGAGAGAGCCCTCTCCAGGTCCAAAAGGCTAGTTTTGGGTCTCAAAGTTGGTTTGTAGGTTTCCTTTGTCATTTGTTTCTCAGCCAAACGAAGTTTACAGAGCGCTAACAACACCCATCAGATTGCATTGGAAAAGTATTAACTTAATCAAAACCTTTGTTATGGAGTTAAAGGAACACCAAAGGTGGAAGGACATGATGTGGTTAGAGGGTTTTTCTCCTGGTTTTCCTTCAAACATAGGGATATCTAATGGAATTTTTTTAAGCACAAGGGGTCAATTAGTTTCGTGGTGTATAAGATCATTATTCTACTTGTTCAATTCAGATAGATTTAAACCATCCAAGAAATGCATAGAGAATTGATTAGAGTTGGTTCCTAAATTTTCTCTAGCCATGGTGGAACTTGGGTTAGAAGGGGACAAAGGAACTTATAGGGGGATGTGGGCCTAGAAATGGATGTACCAATACCCCTCAATGGGGAAGGGGGGTTTCAAGTCAGATGAGCTATATATCGAGGATAGGTTAGGGTAGGGGACCTTGTTTCATCGAGTAGAGAGGATAATACACCCTATGGAGAACTCAGGTTGAAGGCCTTGTAGCCTATGAGACTATCTCCTATGGGGAGATATGGTGTCCTAAGGTAAGTATCTCTTTAAGAAAGAAGTTAATCAAAGAGGCTAGATAAATAAAATATAAATTAAACAACTACTTAAAAAAACAAAACATACTACGTGCTCAATTGGTGCATAAGTGGTTTCAAGTGTATCTAATAACCAACTCTTGCCTAATTCAAGCAATTATGTCATATCAAAATAAAAATACACTATCCTAGAAGATCAACTAAATCGCTCAAACAAAACCTATACCATAGATGGTGGCCTTCAAAACAACTAAAAATATGGGGAGATGAGGTCCCCTATGTAGTTGTGTGAATGTGCGAGAGACAATTATAACTACGGGGCAAAGGGTATCAAGATCCCCCTTGTCCCGTCAAAATATGTTTGAAGTGAATTCCCTCCTATGAGAGCCACATGGGTAAAAGGAACCTAATATTGGCCACTAATCTACCTCTTCATAGACACGTGTAATAGGTTAACTTGCCTTCGTGATGAAATCACACGGTTTGGGGATCTTCAGTAGTGAAAGAGAAAAGAGTCTCAATCATAGATCTAGTGCAGACACCAACATTATCCACTCTACGAGTGAACCTATTAGTAAACGAGTTGGGATCATGTCCTTTAGAGAGGATTTTGGTTCCCTAAGAGGACAACTTCTATTGTTTGGATGCCTATCCCCAGGGTCCTAAATTAACTACAAATTTATTTTGGTGCACAAGGGGGGCTTAAATATGTGTTTAGTTAATGGTCATTTTTATGGTTGAGCTTGGCATCATGAACCAAGAATATGTATTAAGGCGTGTTTTGTGTGTTGGTGGTGTGTATGAAAAATTAAACAACTGAAATTAAATCACTGAAAAGAAACACTTTGAAAAAGAAAAGATTGAAATTCATGTTAGATTTGGTATCTCAAAGGTACTTTTGCATAGGCGATGCCCAACATGCAGAAGTGACCGAACACATTTTCTCCCTAGTGACTTTATTTTTATAAAGTGACTTTATAAAGTGGTTTTATAAAGTTGAGCGTTTTATTTTTTTTAATGTGTAAAAGTGACTTTATGAGGTTGTGGGTCACTTTAGTGACTTAAGTGACCTCAACGAATGATTAAGTCATGACCGTTGATCTCATGAGGGAAATATTAGATATTGACCATCAATCTCATTGGAATACCAAAGGTTAGGGAAGTTACACTTTGAAAATGGATAAAGGCGACTCATGAGGGAGAGAGGGGCACACACTTTGAGGAAAGCTTGGTGAGGAATATGAAAGGTCATTTTCAAAGAGAGACCAAGGGAGATTGTGTTGGCAAATATTGAACAAGCAACGAATGTGTATTGATGGTTGTTGTCATTGATGGCAACAACGGAGATGGAAGGATAAGAAGGATAAAACCCTTTAAGGATTCGAGGAGAATAAGATCAGGAGGCATAGTGCTCTTATACGAGCAATGAGCATAGGAAAGAGACCGAAAGCCGTCGGATCTCACTCGGAAAACCCGACAGCCGTTAGATCTACAAAATATGCGAGGGAGATAAGTCATCGGAGAATCGGGGATCGGGACTTTGCAGTGTCCAATTCATTCGACATTGAAAACTCCGAAATTGCGATATGCGATTTCGCGAACTGATCACAGCCGTTAAATCAAGCAGAGATCGTGACCATCCACGTGTAAACAGGAGGCTTCATCGGAGAATCGGGAATCGGAGTTTCACGAGTCTCGTGAACAATGACAACGAAAACCCCGAAATTACGATATGCGATTTCGCGATGTAATCGCAGCCGTTGAGCCAAGACTGCATCTGAACCGTTGATTCAACTCACGAAAGAAGACCACGTCAGCAAAGGGAAACGTGGCACAACCAGGGAATGATAGGTGTCAGGCAGATTCAACACTTTAGGCACATGAAAGTCATGAATCAGAGTGACACATGGCAGGATCTAACACGTGTCAAACCACTGTGACATCAGCAGAGGCATCGATGATCGGGACCGTCCATCTGAGGGACAGGTGTCGAAGATCAAGGCACCGTCGGCATATCAGACATCGGGAAATAGGAGTTCCTGAGGTTGAAGGAAACGAGAGATCGAAGGTCTCGAAATCTCGAAGGTATCGGGACTGTCCATCTGAGGGACATGTGTCGAAAATCAGGAGCGAGTCAGCATATCGCTGATCGGGAAATCGGAGTTCTCAAGGTCAAAAGAAATAGGACATCAGAAGTCCCGAAATCTCGACACAATCGGGACAGTCCATCTAAGAGGACGCGTGGCAGGAGATTGGTGCCATCGGGGAAAGGCCCGATAGGAGGTCGTTCATTGGCTAATCGGAAATCGGGATATCGGAGATCCCGGGCACAAAGGTTTTGTGCATTTCGAAATCGCGATCTGCGAAATCCCGATGAGTGGGGTACAACTGTCAGCACAACAACGAAGGAGGACAGAGGATTAGTGGATGCCAACTGTCAGAGATAAGGATGCAGTTACAGGTAACGGTCACGTGAACCAGGGTTAGCCAAGGGGGGCTGAAACACATCGGGAAATCGGGGATCAGGAATCTCGGAGGCATGTGCATAGTGACATCGAAAACGCCGAAACCTTGATGGAGGTTTGACTGTGGTCATGGGTAATGGTCATATGGACCATTGAGTAGCCGGATGGGGCTAAAGATCGAGAAATTGGGGATCGGGAATCCTGGAAGCATGTACATGGTGATATCGAAAACGCCGAAACCCCGATGGAGGTTTGACTAGGGTCATGTGTAGATGGTCATGTATGCCAAGGACTGTATCCAGCAGGGCACACATAAGTTTAATTCAAATCTTAAACAGGAGCCCGATTTCCTCCGAGTAATAAATATGGGACTCGATGAGCGTTGAACGGGTCCTGGACCAATGGGTTTAAAAAAGGGGGGTCGAGGCTCTCGACAGAGCGTGGAAGAAGGACGCAGAGGCCATTTTCTGACAGTAGGGATATCTACTGGTAGGTGAGGTCATTTGAGCAGGCAACATGGCAGGTTTGAAGAAAGAGGAACCTCCTTGTGGCAGTCGGGCAGCAGATCTACATTGACAGAGAAATCTCAGTTGTGGGTTTTGCAACTACGAAATTAGAGGCATCTTCTCCAGGTTTATTGAGTTATTTAATATGTGTCCTTTGGTAACTGCCTGACAGTCTATAGATCTGTGTTTACTCTTGAGATAGTTTTTGTTACTGTCATAACCACTAGATGAAACTGCCTGATCCAGTGTGAAAATTAATGAAACGTGGTCAGCAGTGAGTATGAGCATTAAACCCTTCAGCAGTAAGCAATCTGCCAGTAGAAACTGGTGCTATCTTCAGGGGGTTGAAGCTCCCTTCCAGGAAAGGCTGGTAAACGAGAGAAGGTTGCAGCCTTCTGCAGGTAGAAGCCTGCTTACTAGTATGAGTCTGCACTAGTACATTGTTGTAGAATGTTTTCTTATTAATACTCATTGAAGACAGAGACAACAACAGCGGTGGTTTTCTCCCGATCTGGGTTTCCACCTTAAATCCCGGTGTTCATATGTGTTATTCATCTGTGTTAGTTTATGTTGTTGAATCACTGTTTAAAAGACATCTGATGAATGAAGAAATCCATAATAAGCCCTCTGGATGCACTACTATTTTCATAAGAATATACAACAACTGATTGCTCTAAAGTAGACTAAGATTTTTCAGTGAAAGAAAAGTTAAAAATTATTGATAGCTCTAAATA
>ML776567.1:1287530-1300435 GCA_009831015.1 Picea engelmannii
GCTCCCTTCCAGGAAAGGCTAGTAAACGAGAGAAGGTTGTAGCCTTCTGCAGGTAGAAGCCTGCTTACTAGTATGAGTCTGCACTAGTACATTGTTGTAGAATGTTTTCTTATTAATACTCATTGAAGACAGAGACAACAACAGCGGTGGTTTTCTCCTGATCTGGGTTTCCACCTTAAATCCTGGTGTTCATATGTGTTATTCATATGTGTTAGTTTATGTTGTTGAATCACTGTTTAAAAGACATCTGATGAATGAAGAAATCCATAATAAGCCCTCTGGATGCACTACTGTTTTCATAAGAATATACAACAACTGATTGCTCTAAAGTAGACTAATATTTTTCAGTGAAAGAAAAGTTAAAAATTATTGATAGCTCTAAATACTGATTCACCCCCCCCTCTCAGTATTTTCAACAGATTGAGCTCTGAGGTAGAGAGAGTAACAAGAAGGGGAGGGTGCACTTCCCAAGAGGATGAGGGGTCCGTACAACCAGTAGAGGGTGCACTTTTCAGGAGGGAAGTAGCCACACATTCCCAGAAATGCAACATTGTGTACAACAACTGAAAAGAGGTCGTACAACATTTCTTTGAGGGTTGTACAACATATTATAGACACATAAGTCAAGGCATAGGTGAGGCAAGATTTTATGAGTGTCTAGCAGTGTCAAATTAGTGCATAAATGTACAACAATAGTGTATATAAACTGAGGAGTGTTTGTTGTTAGTGAGAAAGTAACTTGCAAACTAGTACATTGAAATTTGAGTGCAGATTTTGAAGTATGAGTTGTTGGGGTCTTTGGCATGCAAATAGAGGAGAATTGTTGGAACACTTTTCATTTTTAAATTCCGATTATATTTTTCTATTACTCGTCATTGTAAATTCAATTGTATTTATCTACAAGTTCAATAAATAAATCTCCTTAAACTGTCATTTCTCCTTGTGGATTCTTTTTGGTGCATAGTCCATAATTTATAGTGTTTTATGGCACAATTGGTCTACTATTCATTGATATTTCGTTGTTGGTTTTAGTTTCAGATCTATGTCATTTAGTATTTCTTCTCATTAAGTACAATTCAGTGTTTCATTTAATGCTTTACTATTGAAGCTTAATATGAGGTTGAAATCTATTTATGATTTAGTGTATATCCAAGCTATAATTTTTCTACATGGTATCAGAGCTAGGGCTCCGAATTTCAGTGGACAACATTAAAACTACGAAAAATAATGACTTGCTAGAATATTCACTTGGAAGAATAAGGGGGAAAAAAGGTCTTTGTCAATTAGACAAATATGACTTCCTGCATTAGGTTTGAAGATAGGTTGGAGGGGATCTCCAACTACTTGCATTGGAAGGTGAGAATCACAAGTGTTCTCAAGGAGAAAAAGTCTTGGTCATTTGCGAGCACCATCATTCCAATATTTGCATAAGATCCTATAGCTATAGATGTTCATGAAGTGAAGGAAACTAATGCTCAAAGAATCATTTTGGACAGAGTTAGAGACCACCTTATTCCACATTTGGCTGAGAAGCAAAAAACCAAGGACATGTGGGATGCAATAAAGAATTTGTATGAGGAAAAGAACGAGAACCAGAAAATGGATCTTTGGGACAAGCTTCATAGTACTAGGATGGCCATGGGAGAGAGTGTGGCATCCTACCTCACCATGTTTGCACAGGTGAAGGATAAGTTGGAATCTATTGGATAATTTATTCTAGACTCAGAGTTGGTGCGTATAGCCCTAAAATGATTCACTAAGGATGTAATGTCCCCAAGGCCGAGCCCCATTGTAAATATTGTTTATGAAATGAATTGTAAATATGTTTTATAGGATGGTGAGCCAAGTTTCTATAAGTTGGTGGGNTCAGAGTTGGTGCGTATAGCCCTAAAATGATTCACTAAGGATGTAATGTCCCCAAGGCCGAGCCCCATTGTAAATATTGTTTATGAAATGAATTGTAAATATGTTTTATAGGATGGTGAGCCAAGTTTCTATAAGTTGGTGGGCTTATGTGATTCTTAGGCCAGTGAGCCTAAGGGTTGAAGGCCAAGAGCCTAATTTTGTACATGTATCAATGCAGAACATTAATAAAATATAAACACCGCCACGTGCAGACCAACCATGATGAATGAGTGATGGGGGACTAAGATTCCACAGAGTGGGCAAGGGATTAGGGGCTGGAAGGTGGGAAGAGGGGCTAAGCCTAAGGGCTTAAGCCTTGGGAATAATATTTTAATATTATTCCAAAAAGAATGTGAATAATATGCTTTATCCTAAGTTCTTTTGGAAGGACAAGTAGCTTCCAAATGGATGGAACACACGTAGTTGCATGAGTGACAAGTGTCAACCTAAGCACATGCAAATAAAGCATCTGAGATCAGTCGTGTTGGGGGGTTCCTCCACCATTCGACCCTCGACTGCTTGGGCATGAACCTGTCCGACCTCTGGAAGAGTCCCCGTGCATCTTCTAAACCGTATGTCCTGTTTGACCCCTGCAAGACACCTCGTGCCATTCTGAAACTGGGGGGCGAAGTCTGTGTGTTGATTTCAGGGATAGCCTGTGTTGATTTCTAGAAAATTCGATGCATCCTCTATCTGAGCAAATCGAGCCTATGTGTGGAGTCTCTGTCCCAAAGCCATAACTGTGAGACCATCCTGTCATTGTTGAGCCTGTTTGGAAAGCCTGTGTATGTTTTCCCCGTTGGTTGTTGTGGCCACACAGTGCTGGACTGTGTGTGGCTTGTTGGCCAGTTAGTACAACTCTCTCTCCAGGTGAGAGAGGTGGTGAAGTTGGAAGAACAGGTTTCTAGGCCTATGAGCGACTCTCTCCGGGTGAGAGAGTGCGCAAAGGAAGGAGAGAACTCCTGGAAGGAACCCTGTAGCTGCCATAGAGCTCGGAGACTTCCAGTCTGGTCTGTTGCTGAAACCCAAGGCAAGGGAGGTTAGTAGCCGAAGGACTGTCTAGGTGATAGAGAAGGTGTATACTCCTGCGGTGGAATAGGCATGTGGGGAAGGAGAGTTTGTGGGCAGTAAGTATGAGTGGTTCCTGGGAGAGAATCCTTCCTTATCACTGTGTGTTTTCCCTATAACCTTAGCCTAGCCTAGTATTCCTTGCCTTGGGGGTGGAGCTTAGTCCCAGCTCGGGGGTGACTCACTGCTGAGCTTGATGAGAAGTGTGGTCTAAGGATGGGAGGTTCGTGGAAGGCCTGCACCTGGTTGGTGGAATTACCACCGTTTCAAAGATAAGTACCAGATGGTGTTTTTAATTACTTTTCTGCATGTCTGTGTATTTATATTTATCATGTATTCTGTTGTGCATACGAATTAATGTTAAAGCCATTGATTATTTATAATAGCAGTAATTCTTATGGTTACTCTGAGTTTAAATGTGTTTCATTTGCTTAAATGCATGTCTTATATATAGAATTAAGTATGAGATTGTTATTCTGTGAAGTAGTGCTTGCCCTGCCCTAAGTGAAAGGGGGTGTTACAAAGGAGTGAGAGGTTTTTGTGAAATTTGTGGTGGGGAGAGAGAAGCTACCCGACTGGAGTAGATTGTGGGATGAATTTACACATGAGGAGATCCAGGAGGGGTCTTAGGAGAAGGTAGTGGATGGTTCAAACGAGAAGGATGTTGCTCTCATGGGAAAGGGAAATGAGAAGAAGAAATACATGATCAAAGTGAGATTCTTTTCATGTCACAAGATTGGCCACTACTCTAGTTAGTGTCCGAAAAACAACAAGAAGAAGAAGTTGAAACTAGAGGTGTTAACATCAACATGGATTTCCAAGTTTACAGAGAAATATGAGAAGGAATTTTCTCTCATGATTGGTCCCTTAGGTAGTGATTGTCTAGTGTTCGAGGACATTGAAGTGTGGTTCGTGGAAAATGGAGCTTCTCGGCATATGACGGGAATGAGGTCAGTTTTCCTTAGTCTTTTAGAAAAAATATTCAGACTGATTTTTGAATAGTGGGGATGACTCACAACTTGCGATAAAGGGGGTTGGAAGTGTTAGATTCCAACTAGAGGCAAGAGGTTTTCTGGAGGTAACCGAGGTTTTGTATATTCTAGAGATGAAAATTAAGTTACTCTCAGTATCAACTCTAGAGGTTGATGGATTTGGAGTTGCATTCTATTGTGGTCAAGTATTGTTATATCCATAGGGAGATACTCCAGACACAACAATGTTTCTTGGTGTCAGGTATGAGAGGTTGTACAGGTTGTTGGGAAAACCCATGTTGGGGTCTAGTCGATTTATGGATTCATATTCTGTGTTGGAGAGTGGGCAGGTTGCACGAGAGAGAGATATTTTATACTGGGGATTCAATCCTCTTCCAAGACTCTTGGAGGACTCAACAGTCATGATTTGACATAGATACATTCTTAGGAGAGTGTGAAGTCTCCTAGGAGCATGTATTCAGGTCATAGATCAATGGAGGTAGAAACAAAGGCTTCCAGTGCAGTGGGAGCAATGGCTTCTTCTTCATAGGGAGAAGAGGGAGAAACTACGACAACAGATGGGATAATGGATTTGGAGACGAATTATAGTGGAGGTACTAGAAGTACCTCTCTCGTTAAGAGGGAGTGTTAGATTTGGTATCTTGGAGGTACTTCTACAAAGGCAACACCCAACATGAGGAAGTGACTAAGCACATTTTCTCCCCACTGACTTTATTTTTATAAAGTGACTTTATAAAGTGGTTTTATAAAGTTGAGCCTTTTGTTTTTTTTAATGTGTAAACATGACTTTATGAGGTTATGGGTCACTTCAGTAACCTCAATGAATGATTAAGTCATGACCATTGATCTCATGAGGGAAATATTAAATATTGACTCTCAATCTCATTAGAAGACCAAGGGTTAGGGAAATTACACTTTGAAAATGGATAAAGGAAACTCACGAGGGAGATAAGGGTTCACACTTTGAGGAGAGCTTGGTGAGGAATATAAAATATCATTTTCAGAGAGAGACCAAGGGATATTGAGCTCTGAGGTAGAGAGAGTAACAACAAAGGGAGGACACACTTCCCAAGAGGATGAGGGGTATGTACAACCACTAGAGGGTGCACTTTTCAAGAGGAAAGTAGCCACACATTCCCAAAAATGAAACATTGTGTAGAACAACTGAAAAGAAGTCGTACAACATTGCTTTGAGGCTCGTACAACATATTATAGAAAAAAAATCAAGGCATAGGTGAGGCACGATTTTATGAGTGTCTAGCTATGTCAAATCAATGCATGAATGTACAACAATAGTGCATATAAATAAAGGAGTGTTTGTTGTTAGTGAGAAAGTAGCTTGCAAACTAGTACATTGAAATTTGAGTGCAGATTTTGAAGTCCGAGTTGTTGGGGTATTTGGGATGCAGAGAGAGGTGCCTTTTTGGCACATTTTTCATGTATAAATGTTGAGTATATTTTTCTATTACTTGTTGTTGTAAACTCAGGTGTATTTCTCTACGAGTTCAATAAATAAATCTCCTTAAACTGTCATTTCTCCTTGTGGTTTCTTCCTAGTGCATAGTCCAAAATTTCTAGTGTTTTATGGCATATTTGGTCTACTCTTCATTGATATTTCGTTGTTGGTTTTAGTTTTAGGTATATTTCATTTAGTGTTTCTTCTCATTAAGTAAAGTTCAATATTGGGTTTAATGATTTAGCGTTGAGGCTTAATAGGAGGTTGAAATCTGTTTATGACTTAGTGTATATCTGAGCTATAATTTTTAAACAATTCATATTCTAAATATGCAAGTGAAATAATCAAATTACTAAGTGCTAACATTTCCTTTAATCAAGCAAAAACTTGCATGTATATTCATAATTTTAAAACAGAAAATTCCTTTTCAGAAAATGCAACTAGATTATCACAAGAAATCCCTATTGGCAAGCAAAAATTGGTGTCCTAAGTGGCCTTTTTATTTTCACTAAGGGTTTTTATGAAAATATAAATTACAATTGTGTTCTGTAACAACAAAAACAATAAGGCCTATGGTTGTAATGAACAAGTAGAAACCATGCAATGCAGACTAGTTCCCATGCCCTAACATATATGTTTTTTTTCTTTTCTTTTCAAAATGAAATGAAAATATAAACCTACAGGAATGAATAACCACTGAAAATAAAAACTAAAACCTATTTGTAGAGCCAACAAAGATCCAAACCCCCAAAAATCCACTTGAAGGAAAGGTACTGAAACCCCCAAGGGGTTTGTTCCTCAATCTCTTGGGTTTGAGAGGGATTTTAAGATAATAAATAAATTTAAGATGAAATGGGAGTATACATGCCGAAAACATAATCTTAACAAACCTAACAAAGCACAAAACATTGGAAAAAAAAATAACCCTTGCATAAATGTACCATAGAAAGTGCATTGGCCATTTGTAGAAACATGGGCAGAAAAGTGCATTGGTCAATTTAAGAAACATGGGTAGAAAAGTGCATTGGTCATTTGTAGAAATTGGATATGTTAAGTGCATTGGTTAATGCACCTTTTCACCTCCTTCTTTGTGTTGGTACTTGGGGCTATATCAACACCTATAGCCTCATATCTACGTGACTCATGAGTGATTTTCGACTCCTATAACCTGCAAAAACAAACACAAAACTACATGAAGGTAACAACCCTAAAAAAACTAGTGAAAAAAAATAAAAACAAAGAAATAAAACCCTTTACCACACACCCACAACCAAGGATCATGATATTGGTTCAGATCCCCAATGGAGTCACCATTTTGTTGGTGCAAATTTGTAGACATAGTGTGCAAACTTGCAAACTTGCAAACTTTGTGGTTGATACAAAGCTATATACAAATGGGGTTAGAATATTGAAAACCCTAGATTTACATAAATAAATCTATCCTAATATATATGCTATTATGTGAAAATAAAAGGCATGCAACAAAAAATACATATGAACATCAATAAAATCAAAGAATAAATTGAATCGTCGTTATCAAAATGGAAATATATTAGAAATTTCCATGTGGAGAAAGATATGAAGAGTTTGATCCTCTGGTGGCCTCTCCTTGGGAGGGTTATTTGATTATCTGAGTATGTGGCCTTATCTTTGACTCTCCTCCTCTAGTTGTAGTGATGGCCTCCTTTAGAAACTAGGGTTTCACATGAAAAAGGGGAAAACTAGGGCAAAGTCTACAACGAGGGAGATGAGAGAAAAAATGAAATGAGAGAGTGAAAACAATGGAGATAATGAAATGGAGTAAGACACCTCCTTTATAGGAAAAATATGATATTTTCTCATATTTTTTTCCTTTTTGAAATAAATTAGGAGGGAAAGTCATAAAAGGGGTTTATGACTTTGTGGATTAATATGTGAAATTGGGGTTTTATGGGCTTTTAGTGAAATTACTTTAGAAACAACGGTTCTTAAAGAAAATTAAGGGTATTTGTCATGTAAAATTGGGTTTTATGTCCTTTTGAGAAAATTTAACTATAGGAAAGGGGTTCATATAGGTTAATTACTGGGGACATATTAGGGTAACCATACTGTAGTTAAAGTATCTCAGTTCACCTAGCATTTTGTTTTGGGTTTGCCATTTTTGTGTGATAACATTGAGGTGTCGACGATGGCTCGCCAAGTTGATACCTTAATTTGGGAGGAATATACTGAAACCATTCCCCTCCATATTCCTCTAACCTAGAGGATAGAATAGCCTTGTCACCCTTCTCTGAATAAACTCGACCCATAGGCTCATTTCCTAGTGCCTTTGTCTCTAGATCCTCAAAATTTGAAGTCAACTTCTTCATCCAAACAAACTTCCTAAAGGGATGACTAATCTTGTACCAAAGGATTGTATTAATGACATCGAATACATATAAATGTTACATTTGAATAATCTATTATTTGTGTATAAACCCTCTCACCAAAAATGATATCCAGACTCTTGAATAGACCTTCTAAAGTATTTATTTCCACCAAAGCTTTGGTAACAGACCGCCTGCAATCAATTATGTATTATTGGTCAACCAAAAGAGTCTTTCCAAGTCAATTCCTGAACAAATAAATAACCTGATCAAACCAAAACTCCATTGGGATTCCTACTAATTTTACCTATATGGGGATAACTGAAAATTCTTTTGATATAGAATCAAACATGGGTGCCATGGTTTAAGGGTAAAAAATATAGAACCCCAAAACTAGGATCCTTTAAGAATCAATTCAGCATCTACCTCTGAGAAAAGCACAAAACTGATCCAACCTTGAGTACGTAGATGAAAAGACGAATCATACCAAATCATTGGTGCCCATTTGGCTTGCAACTAGTCATTCAAGGTATCCCTTGCCATCAGTCTCACCTGGATTTTTTGACTAGGGATATTTTGGAGTAAACCAAGATCTGATCCACATGGATATCATCTCCAACCACCATCCTAATGCCTCCCTCCTTATTTTGGAGTACCCTTCTCCATTTTCTCTAAATATTCACCCCTCTAGATACATACTCCTTTTGAATGGAATTTCTACACCCCRATAAACAACCCRAGTCTATTATTCCACCTACAAAACCACCACCATYAATCTCATTCACYTCTTCAAATTTAATATCCATGGTATTGTTAGACAAAGARCCMAAAACCYTAATCKTGTTCAMRAGGTTCTYTAGTCTAACACTCTTACCCATTGATTCTTCAAGAGTAWATCCCACACAATTATTAGTCCTAATTTCACCAAAGGAAGTGTCAAGCACATTGAATCCCATCACTTTAGAAAATACAACCTCTCCTACCTTTTCTACAAAACAATTACTAACTCTTCCAACTCCTTGACATATCCTCTCCACGTCACCATAATCCACTAGATTTGGATTGTCTGAAGTCCTAGTGTACTCTAGCATAGACCCCCTTCTTTGATAGTCCAAAAGTGAKCCATTACCATCCTATAGAAAACAATTATTTGAAATGTAACCTATATATTCAAAGATATGAATGCCCTATATAGGATCTTCCATATAATCAACTAATTGTACATATTCAGTGTAGGGATCCATGTTCCATCACTCGTCCACACTTTAGACCATATCCTAATCTATATGCCTTTCAAATAACTATTTTTGTTTCATCATAGGAGTAATGCTAACAAACCATCTTATGTAGATATATTACTACAAAATGTGTTATAATAATTCATTTTCATTTTCCTACTAGAGTGGGAGTGGGAGGGCACAAACAAATTCAAAATATACTGCTATATCTGCAAAATATACATATATGCTATGCCATCAACAATTGTTCAATATGGCAACTAGGATTTTCCAGGAATAATTATGACATATGAAAAACACTTATATACCTACTTTCAAAATCAATTTGTTGGACTAGGCCATGATCCATCACATCTACATTAGAAGAAGTATTTCATGGCACATATGTTCCTTATCTATGGAGAAAAAATAATACTATTGTCTTTTTGGTACCCTCTGGGGAAGTGGATGGTGTAAAGATCTATTATAACTATAAAAATGCCTCACCCATCAGGTTATGTTCTTAGTTATTTTTATTTATTGTTCTATATTCAGAAAGATTCATTGCTCAGCATGGTTCACCATTTGCAACACCTCCATAACACTAGACAACCACATATCTCTCCCCAACTCATATTTGTAGTTGTTTCCATGATACACTGGTATGCATCAATACTGTGGCATGGTCTTCTCTTTTATGTATGGCTCTATTTTCAATAACCCTATCCCCCACCTCATAAACTTGATGGCTCCTCATGCTCATGATATCCCTTTCACATTATAAGTTCTCAACCTATAAGAAGAAATACAAAAGTTGTCAACATAAAGGAAGGCTATATAGACATATCAGAATTGTGAAGAAAAAGATTGAATCAAGAACGATTCCTCACTCTATTTTAAATTGAAGGTAAGGAGAGAATTGCAAGGAAAAGGTCAGAATTTATGATATATGAATTTGTTGAATTCTTTTATATATTTCGTGAAGACGTTTTGATGAATACACCCATGATGAATTTGGAGGACGATGTGTGGGCATGCCATATGCTTTCGATGACATAAATAACATCATTCATTGATTTAATAATAGTGTTCAAGGATTATTGGGAAGCCCTCATGAGGATGATGAGTTTATTGAATACTATCCTAAAGCTAGTAAAACTATACCATCTCCAAAGGATCCATAATTAAAATATGAATCAAATAATGAAAATGATTATGAAAAAGACTTCCTTGGAAAAATGGGAATTTTGCTTAGCGTTGAAGTGAACCATTTGGAGAAGAAATTTATTGTTGTTGATTCTTTATCTACTCCAATGCAATATTGGGATGGTCATGAAGCTATGCATCTCTAAATATCCTATTATATTGACAAACATGATGTTGCAATATTTCCTTCTATGGATAAAATTGTGGATTCTTGGTTGTGAATTGGAAGATAGTGATGTACTATCTTCTTCCCCTTGTTTTTTTTAATATGATGACAAATCATGTGATATTATGTAGGAAAAGGAGGCAAGCGAAACCCATAATTTTGATATGAATAGGAGATGTAAATTTATTTCCTCATCTAATGGAGAACATGATGATTATGAAGAAGCTTGCAAGCACCTTTTCCATGTTCTTAATCCCTATTGTGATACACAAATAGAAACACATGAAAAAGAGAGAATTATAGTATCACATTTTGAGGAGATTGATGCTTACAACAATCATGCCACTTGTTGGGGCTCAGAAATGTCCTATTCTCATACACCTTTCCCTTCATCATTCTTCACATTTCATCGCCCCATTAACCTTTCATGATATCATTTCCATAAATATACTTGGGTTTCACCTTATTGTTCTCCACTTTATTCATTTTAGTATTTAAAAGGAATTTGTGATTAATTGTTAGAAAATCAACATGTTTTCATATATATCTTAAATATGTGTGAGCTTTGTAATGTGTAGGAATATGTGAAGGATTAATTCAAAGGACTTCTTGAATACTTCCTCCACCATTTCAATATTTGAGGAGATAATTCAAGCCCATTCCAAGGAAAAGATCATGGAGATTTGGTTGGAATATCTTATCTAAGATATATGAGAGATATGTGTGAGGATTTAAAGGGATTATATTTTGTAATAATGGAAAATAGGTTAAGAGAATAGTGGATCTGTAATAATGAGATGGTTATCTTATCTTCAAGGCTCTCATGTATAAAAGAGAGTGCTCTCTCTTCATGAGAAAGAAATGAGGGGAATTAGATTATTCAATTAGGATGTAATTAGAATCAAAGTAGTCATTAGGATTCAAAAGAGAAAGGGATTCTTAGATTTGATTCATATTCTTTCATTGTTATGCTTTCATGATTGTCATTTGATTATTGTTATGTAATTCAAGATAGTTTTATTGTGTGAGCTCACATATGTTATTTGTTGTTAACTCTTCACATGTTGTATTGCTTTTCCTTTATGCAATTTCTCGCTTTCCTAGATTAATGTTTCTTGCTTTCCTAGATTAGTTTCATTTCAGAAATTTAGATTAGATTACTTCTACTTCAGTCTTGCATATATAGTGTGTGTGCTTCATAAGCCTACAAACCTCAGATTGACAAATTAAATGGTTGGGCAAATACTACAACGGAATTAAACGACAATATTTCCGCCTAACATTTTGGCGACGTTGCCGGGGAAGCACAATGGATTGAGGTATTAGTTTCTTTTTCATTTCAATTCATGCAAGTGTGATTAGACATGCTCCTAACTCCAAGGTGACATACGGCTAAGGACATGTAGGGTAGTGTAAATTTCAATTCCTGCAAGTGTGTCTACATGTGTTGGTAAGGGGTCATAGCAGGTACTTGAGTGGAGACTCCTCATGTTCTCCCTGCCAGCTCTAGAGTGTAAATTTCAATTCCTGCAAGTGTGTCTGCATGTGTTGGTAAGGGGTCATAACAGCTACTTGAGTGGAGACTCCTCATGTTCTCCCTGCCAGCTCTAGAGTGTGAATTTCAATCCCTGCAAGCGTAATTAGGGTGTAAATTTCAATTTCCGCAAGATTAGTTTAAATTTTTGCAAGTGTGATCTACATGTGTTGGTTCTAGGGGTCTTAACAACTACTTGAATGGAGACTGTTCACGTTCTCCCTAACCAACTATCAGGAACGTTTTAATTTCTGCAACTATGAAGAGATTTTCATGCGTTTCAGCACGTGTGATTTTCAGTTTTTCTTTTATTTTGATTTGGGTGCTGCAAGAATCCTTTTTTCTTTTTTAACATGATTTAACAATGAATGTCAGCTTGGAACTAATCACTCAGATCCTAGCAGATGTTGGGATCTCCCCTTCCTTGGAAGAGGAGATCTTGACAAGGATTAAAGAGTCAAATACTCCTCCAAGAACAGACGAAGATTTGACATCTAAAGACTCCTATGCTTTTGATGACAAACAATCATTCGAGAAGGAGATTGAGGAAGATGAAGAGGAGTTATAGAAAGATTCGAGTGAGGAAAAATGCACCTATGAAATCATTATCGAGCAATGGTTCCAGGTGAGTACTCGTTTAGATAAATTTCATTTTTATTTAGTTAGTTTTCCGTTACAACAACAAAATTCGTTTATTCATGTAAATTTTTATCTTTCATTTGAAAAATTGCCACTGAACATATTGTTGTTACTGTTGTGTGCTTGGCTCCACTAGAAATTTGCCTACACTTGACCAATTTTTAATTCTAATTAGCATAGAGTAGGTAGGCTAATGAATAAAACAACGTTTTTGCTCTAATTTTTTTTAATAAGTATGTGTTAAGGTCCTAACCCGCACATAGGTAGATCAATGTATTCGGATGTAATAAAGGTCAATATTAATAAGACCTTTCAATAAAATAGAATAAGGCAGATGTAAGAAGACCTAATAGAAGCTTCCGCTTCTAGAAGGATCT
>ML776567.1:1310126-1352562 GCA_009831015.1 Picea engelmannii
AGATAATTCAAGCCCATTCCAAGGAAAAGATCATGGAGATTTGGTTGGAATATCTTATCTAAGATATATGAGAGATATGTGTGAGGATTTAAAGGGATTATATTTTGTAATAATGGAAAATAGGTTAAGAGAATAGTGGATCTATAATAATGAGATGGTTATCTTATCTTCAAGGCTCTCATGTATAAAAGAGAG
The DNA here is from genome assembly GCA_009831015.1 of Picea engelmannii. Classification (NCBI taxonomy): domain Eukaryota; kingdom Viridiplantae; phylum Streptophyta; class Pinopsida; order Pinales; family Pinaceae; genus Picea; species Picea engelmannii. The sequence goes on from ML776567.1 coordinate 1,310,322, forward strand.
TGCTCTCTCTTCATGAGAAAGAAATGAGGGGAATTATATTATTCAATTAGGATGTAATTAGAATCAAAGTAGTCATTAGGATTCAAAAGAGAAAGGGATTCTTAGCTTTGATTCATATTCCTTCATTGTTATGCTTTTATGATTGTCATTTGATTATTGTTATGTAATTCAAGATAGTTTTATTGTGTGAGCTCACATATGTTATTTGTCATTAACTCTTCACATGTTGTATTGCTTTTCCTTTATGCAATTTCCCGCTTTCCTAGATTAATGTTTTCTGCTTTCCTAGATTAGTTTCATTTCAACAATTTAGATTAGATTACTTCTACTTCATTCTTGCATATATAGTGTGTTTTCTTCGTAAGCCTACGAACCTCAGATTGACAAATTAAATGGTTGGGCAAATACTACAACGGAATTAAACGACAATATTTCCGCCTAACACCACTTTTGATATTAACCAAGAAGAAATAGAATAATATGGTGATGCCTTGGTATATGATGATGATGGTTTTGAAGGAGATAAACTTCAACATTCTCAACTTATGTTTGACACTGAATCAAGTATTCTCGGATGCAAGAAGGAATAAATCTATGGGTCATATATATAATATTGATGAGAACATATTTATTAATCCAGAAAGGAAACTTATCTTATTGTGATACAATTTTGAACCTATTTATGATATAGACAATGATGATTGCAACAAAACACAACCAAGTTTGACACAAGATCCATCAATTTATCTCAACATTCTTATGGTACAAGAAGGGGAGAATGCATATTTAAACTATTGTAACCATGTATAGTAAGAGAAGAATACTAATCAAGTGAGTTTTTCAGCTTCTATGTTCAGTTGTACACTTGGTCATGGATCTAATGTCCACATGGAGATGGGAAAATGATCCAGGTATATCTCTGTGGCCATCCACTTTCTCCATTGAATCAACCTTTCCGAGCACGGGTTTTAAACCAAGATATTCACCCTTTTGATGGAGAATGTAATGTAATGCCTACAACGTTAATACACTAGATCCCATTATAAATATGTATTTAAGAGTGCTTGGGATAAAGTAGTATTAGGATGGGTGACCTCCTGAGAAGTCCTAATGTTTTACATGCCTATGGAATTTTATAAACTTAGACCAATTTATCCCACATGCATCATGGGAATTATTCTCTTCTCACTCTCTCATATATAATCGAGGTGAAGGAGGTCCTTTTAGCATGCAATTGAGTGTGATGTAATTCTTATTTGTGAATGAGTGTATCCAACATCTCTTTCTTTTAAAAGATAATATACCACCATTCTAGCCAGTTTTTGCTCTATAATGTTTTTCCATTTTATTCATTAATAGAAGTTGGGTTTCAATGTATTTTCTTGTTTTCTACTATATTTTTGTTTGTATCTCATTTCGTTCTCAACGTAATACAAATCAATGGTATTAGAGAAGTCTACTTCTTATTATTTCTTAGATCATGTCCTCTACGAGGTCAGGGTATAGAGAATTGGATCTCGAGTTAGTTTCACTTGAGGACAACCACTCTCACCAGCCCAAGTGACCTCCCATGGAGAAATAAAAGAGATATGACAGAGCAAGAGATCCTTTCAAGGCTTTGCTCAAGGAATCCCTCATGTGACAAAGGAACGAGATGATGGAAAAAATTTCTCAGATCCTTCAATGACTACCAATGACAACCGAGGAATCTTTGACAAACAACCATTTCAGAGGTGCAACACCCTTCAAGGTACAACTCAATTTTGATATCCCATTATTTGAAGGCCATATATACGAAAATTCTCTATAAAAATGATTGAATCTTCTAGAAGGTTATTACTCTGTCCAAAAATTTTCTGAGAGCAAAAAGATCACCTTCATGCTCCTTAAATCCATTCCCCATGTCAGATCTTGGTGGGAAGGTTACTGAGATAGGTACACCATGAATGAATCTACGCCATTCATGAGAGAACCCACTTGGACAAACTTTGTAGGTTCCCTCAAGGAGAATTGCTACCCTGTCGGAAACTATGATGACTAGTACATGAAATGGATGACTCTACGTTAGAAAGGAGACCGGATGGTGTCAGTGTACACTAACATATTTCATACCTTGCACTCAAAGTTGGGTATCAAACACTTCGAGAGAAACCTAGTTTTGAAGTACTGCAATGGTCTGCATGGGTACATTGAAACAAAGATGTATTCCTTAGACATCTTTGCACTGGGAGCTGCTTATCGATATGTAGTCAAAATTGAGTAGAAATTCAAGTAGTGGAGTAAGAAAGAGTTTGGTTTTGAAAATATGACACAATAGAAGAATGGAAAAGGAAACCCTAACTCACAAAATTAAGGACAAAGCAAGGAGATTCAATCTCAAGAAAATCATTCCAAGAAACCAGCTAAGAAGGGTGATGGGAAGTCTAAGAAAGAAACCAAAAAGTGGTGTGAATTCCACAAAAACCCCTGGCACAACATCGATGAATGTGCCTCAAAACAGTCATTGGTGGTCGAACTCACAGAAAAATAATCAGAACATGACTTGAACTTTGATTCAAAGAAAAATAAATGGAAATATATCACTGATGTAGAACCCACTTCTACCATCACGACCACAACAACACAACCATAAGAACTTGAGGAGCCTGAGGAGGGGAGCGCCTCTTCCACTCATACATATGGGTAAAGGGGATCCCACTGCATTTCATTGTTGACAATGGGAATCAGAAGAACCTAATATTAGCCAAGGTTGTCAAGAGATTGAAGCTACCAGCAATTCCACACCCCCAGACATACACCATCATATTGTTGAGCCAGGGACAAGATATTTGCATCAACCAGTAGTGTTTCCTGGCCTGCAACATAAATCCCTTTAAGGATGAGGTACTATGTGATGTTTCCCCACTTGAAATCTGTGATTTTATTTTAGGACAACCATATATGTGGAAATGTCATGCTATCTATGAGTCCTGACCCCATAGTGTCATTGTTACTCTAGGAGATCATCTCTACAGGGTACTAGAGGTAGATCTGACTACTGCCACTTCATTGATATTGACAAAAAATTTCCACAAAGTAATCTCTTAGACCAATTTTTTTTCCCTCTTCATGATATAGACAAAAGGTGAACAAAAGGTCGTTGCAACCACTACAACCTCATCCCAAGAATTTTCTATCCAACAAAAGTAGCTTGAAAATATTGTAGAGGAGCACAAATATATTTATTCTTCACCTACGAGGGTGTATTTACACTACCACGTCTCTCATTCCATTGAATTGGTGCTCGATGCTCCCTTACCCAATGGTCCAATCTATAGATGCTCCCTTCAAGAGAATGAGAGTCTTCCATATGTTCAACATATCTCTATTGGCCACAACCCTTTTCAGGTGTGCTTGGGGTTACATCCATTAGTCCCCATTAATATAGATATTATTTCTACATATTCACTGACATAAGCCTCCCACACTCTGAACACAGAAGATCACGTGGCTAGATTTTTTGAATGGATCCAACACCTCCACCAATATGTTCATGAAATCCTTTCACATGCCAAGTACAATCAAGACAACTACTCCAACAAATCAAGTGACTCACCAAAGTTCAAATTAAGTAAAATTTTCCCCATCTCCGGAGGGAACTTGATGCAATGGGGACCATTTCTTCCTAAGGGGGAGGATTTATCCAAGTGGATCTCAGTGGACATTCACCTTCTCCATTGAATCAATGTTTATGGGCCTGTGGTTTTTATAAACCAAGATATTCACCCTTTTTATTGGGAATGTAATGTTATTCCATCTCCATTTGTAAAGTAATGTAATCCCTACAACGTTAATGCACTGGATCCCATTATAAATCTACAATTAAGCACACTTGGGATAGATTAATACTTGAATGGGTGACCTCTCGGGAAGTCCTAGTGTTTTACATGACTATGGCATTGTGTAAAATTAGACCAATTTATCCCACATGCATCATGGGAATTATTCTCCTCTCACTCTATAATATATAATTGAGGTGAAGGAGGTCCTTTGAACATGCAATGGAGTGTGATGTAATGCTTATTTGTGAATGAGTGTAGCTGGAATCTCTTTCTCTTCAAAGATAAGCTATTTCCATTCTATCCAATTTGTGTTCTATAATGTTTTTATATTTTATTCATTAATAGAAGTTGGGTTTCATTGTATTTATGTGTTCTTTGCTATATTTTCATTTCTATCTCATTTCGTTCTTAGCATAATCCGAATCAGAAAAGGGAAATGGGGTTTTTTTCTTGGAAAATCGTATTACCTTGAATTTAATGATACATGAATGTTATGTTTTTTTCTTGTTTTTTTTTAGTATTAAAAATAAATCCATGAAGGGTCAATAAAAATAAGACCGAGTGATGGTGCTTATGGAGCAACAACTAGGAAATGGAGAGCATTTTCACATGATTGTTAATGAGTGGTTGCATGCTAATTTTTGGTGTGATATTGACTCTCAAGGCCATGGGAAGACACAATATAGTTTGAATCCCAACTTGTTGCGTAATTTCAACATCATTTCCATTAACCTTACATGGTTAAAAAATATTTTTCCGTTATCAGAGATGATGTATGCCCTACTTATTGGTGAGAATTAATTGGAAATTACTAGGACAACCATGAGGTCACTATTTGATTGGCTATTGTACATAATTTTCTTTCAAACCATTTCTTAGGTGTTGAATTATATGATCGTATTCAAGAGTGGATGTAATATATTTGCAAGGATGCACATATGCAAAGATTTGAATATTTTCACCTACTTTTCAAAATTAAAATTCTTGAAATTCCAACTTACTTGTGGACGGAGTTGTTATGTCCTCTCTTTTTTTATCTGTAAACATTAGGCCTCTTCCTGTCTATTTTTTCAACATGGATCTTTGTGGAAAATCAGAATTCAAAATATATGCTAGGACAAGGATTGGTGAAGGTCCTTGCTATCAAAAGAACATTGATTGATGAAGGTATGCATTATCAACAAAGATGATTGGAATGAGAGGATACATGTAGTACTTTGGGAATATCGAATGAAAACTAAGAATATCAAGTTTTAGGGTTGCTCCAACAAAATTTATTTTGAGTTATGTTAGAAGGAAGTTGGTGATTTTCATTAGGACCCATGGGATATGCCAAGTTATAATATTTTGATTGTGTCATTGCACAATAATTCCAAATTCAAGTCATATCATAAGATGCGTGTCCACCGATGATAATCACATGCATTTAATACCCACACTATGCCATAATTACCAATATGATGTATATAGGGGCTAATAGGATAAGTTGTAGGGGTCAAGTTGACAGCTGGGTAGGTTACATTAGACCATCAATTAAAATTGGTTAATGTTGTCAATTATTGCAATATGGTGATAATTTGGCAGTAAAGGCCACACGATCCAATCATTTTTTAAAGTTTTTGGGAGATATTTGGGCACACTTCAAATTTATGGAGGATCTGGATGTGTTTCAAATTGGTGACATTCTTGGTGATTCTCTTGGTGATTCTATTGGTGATATTATTGATAAGTATGGTACAAGTGTGAGAGAGTAGTGCAGTTGCAGTGGATACAGTTGTGTATGGTACTTGTTATGTGGATATGGAGACTCTCTCTCTTGTGCGCTACCCTTGGAGAAGGAATACTCTACTTGTATTGAGTTTTTGCTGTAGTTAGCAACTAGGGTTTATCTATTGGTTCTGGAGTAGGATTTTTGAAATTATTCTAAGTAAAGGTTAGTGTGATCGGGGGTGGCATATGTGGATGCCTATGGTTGGGTGACAATGATGTGACATTGTCTATGGTTAAATGAGCATACCAAAATTTCAACATGGTTTTAGAGCTGGTTTCCTTTGTAACAGTCTAACCACTGGAAGGAAGATACTCAGTTTCCCCCATTTTCAAGCTCATTGAGAACTTACTAAAATCACTAAGATGATCACCTAAGTAGGGTACATCTCTTCCCCAGATCAGATCTACAAATTTCTTAAGTTGAGAAATTAGGGTTTCCTCATAAAACCCTAGGTCTACAATGCCAATTGCAGTGTTAGTTCCTTCATGTCAGTTCCTTCATGCATGTTCCTTCATGCTAACTCCTTCATGTCATTTTCTTCATGCCAGTTCCAACACCAGTTGTAGTGCCAATTGCAGCACTAGTCATAGTGCCAGTTGCAACACTAGTTGCAGTACCAGTTGTAGTGCCAACACCAATTGCAGTGAAAGTTTATGTAAAGTGTTGGGACTAATTATTGTTTTTCCTAGTGTGCCTTATCCTAGAACATCTCCAACTACCTTTAGATTACAAGTTGGAGCACCTTTGAAGTTTTAAGGTTCATCATTGCTTTTCACTGTTGTCGGATGGTGCCACTACCTATCAATGTTTTCATGGGTATGTACTTAGATATGTTTAAACTATATCACTATTTTGAGTATGATTGTAGGAGAATGGATCTCTAGTCCAAGAAACAATCATATATCCAGAGGGATCTCAGATCCAGCACATTCAGAGGAACAACGCACTCCAGGTTTGATTGTTTACATATGCCTATAGTTGTTATGGCATTATTGTGACCTTATGAACATCTAGTTGTATTTTTGATCTATTGAAGTTATGATTATAATACTAACCTTTGTTCAAATTTAAAGTTAGAAACTAACTTTAGTCAAAGTATTATATTGATTAAGGTTGAGACTTTAGAGTTTATTTTCACTATATTATCTAACTCATATTTTTGTCTAGAAATCATATTGACTTAAGTATAGGGGATAAGTTGAAGAGAATATTGGTCATCTTGAGTGAAGAAGACTCGAAATAAAATAAAAAACATTTATTCTTGAAGATAATGCTTCGGGTTCCATGTTTGATTAAATTAATAAGTTTCCAATTTGCACATATCAAGCTTGATAATTGCTACATTACTAGTTGTGACAACAATCCTTGAAAGGTTCTATTACTGCTAAATACAATGAGTACTTGGAAGCATATGAGTTCTATGGATATAAATGCTTGCAATATGAACTAACATATCCTCTAGGATATATTTCTTGTTATTGTATTTTTATTTTGGTTCTTGTTCCAGGCAGGTCACAAGCAATAGCTCTAAAAAAGAGYTATTGTGATTATTGTTCTCATTCTTGTTTTTATTATTATAAGAGTATTATTATTGTCTATTGTTTTTCCCTTTGTTGTCCTTGTTTTGGGAAATTCRCAGGTGATAACTTTGAGGGAATCTATAGTGACGGTTGCAGGAGACAACATATTAGATGGTCTCTATTTTGAGACATGGAGCAAACTATCCAGATAAGAAGTTGTATACATGATTGCATACATCCATGTAYCAAAGAATAAGAAGATGAAGAAGGTTAATTTTGCGAGATACATAGTATCTCGTATGGATATTGATTGTAAGGAGAAGAAGGCTCCAAATATGACCGAACAAATCCCTCTAGTGCAATTGATCACTCTTCAGATCACCAGGAAGAGTTAGTAGTGCCATAAGGGCCTATCTAGAATCATTGCAGTAACCAAGAAGAGACCAAAGTGGTCCCATGAAACTTTGTAGGATGCAACATTGATGAGACATATCATGAGGAGAAAATTACTCCAAATATTATACAGACTCAGAGGGAGTCACGCTTCAGAGGGAGAATGGATACTTGGATACTTTTATATTCATATGGAAGAGAGAGACATCTTCTAGAACTGACAGACAGATTCCATGGGTTGAGAAGGCTAGATCGAAGCTTCAAAGGCTTTGAGGAGATATGAGATCTTATGGGAAGATTCCCTTGCTTCAACAAACTTTGCTATAGTGACTAAGGAGGAAGCCAGTCAGAAGGATTGGGATACATATCTTTTCCTTGGTTCCAAGACCATAAGGGAAGTAAGTGGTGGCTTCCAATTTGATCTACAAGATCAAGCATGTTGCAGATAAATAGCCTAGAGATGTACAAAGCTTGATTTGTATCCAGAGGATTCTCTGAGCAAGAGGGATAAGACTATGAAGAGACACTTGCTCCAGTATATTTCTATCGACGAACAAATAGCATATATATTGACTAAGACTCTGTCGGGGACAAGCTTGCTATGGTCCAGAAGGATTTTCCCTCATGAGAGGGAGTGATGTGTTCCCCAGTAGTGGGAATGATGTGTTCCCCAGTAGAGGGAAGTGATGTGTTCCCCGATAATGAGAAGTGATGTGTTCTAATGTGTTCCCTAGTAGAGGGAAGTGATGAGATCCCTAGTAGAGTGAGCTACTCCAATGCAGTTTGGTAACCCCAACATAGGATGGTACGCTACCCTAGTGCAGATTGGTAACCCCAACGTAGGTTGGTACACAACCCCAACGCAATTTGGTAACCCAAATACAGGATGGTACACTACCCCAACACAGGCTGGTAACCCCAACGTAGGTTGGTATTCTACCCTAACACAGGTTGGTAACACCAATGCAAGTTGGTACACTACCCCAGCGTAGGTTGGTAACTCCAATGTAGGTTGGTACGCTACCCCAACGTAGGTTGGTAACTCCAATGAAGGCTTCTATGCTACCTGAACGTAGGTTGGTATGCTATCCCAACACAGGATGGTATGATACCCCAATGCAAGTTGGTATGCTACTCCAACACAGGATGGTATATTACCCCAATGCAGGTTAGTATGCTACTCCAACGAAGGATGGTACATTACCCCAGTGAAAGTGCAGAACTTCCTATGAAATATAGATCTGTGATTGACAACAAGACAATGATTGAGGTGTGAAGAAACACAGAAGAAGTGATGATGGTTGTGCCAAGAGGAATACCTTCCTTGTTAAGAGGGAGTGTTAAATTTTTGAGTCACATTCTGTGTAAGGTCACGAGCTACTAGTTCTATATGAACTAGATGTTGACTTGTAGTGTCAGAAATGATTCCCAGTTAGAGTTTCGATTAGTAGCATCAGAGGTTACTAGCTGGAGGACCAACCAGTAGTGTTGGAGGTGTTTTCCATCTAGATGGCTAATGTGAGGCTATGATGGTGATACTTGTTGCATGATCTGTTTGATCATATGATAGCCTGTGTGGCTATGGCGATGTTACTTGTAGACTGGTCTGCAATACCATGTGAATATTTCTCATGCCATGTGAGATGGATAGATGTGTTTGAGACCACTACATGAAGAATATATTAGTTAATACCTCCCTAGCTAAGAGTGTTGATGTTTTGGTAGTTGCGGGAGGTATTAACCTCCACATGAAACCTATGACTTAGAATAGAATATTCCATAAGCAAGTGAACCATTAAATATATGTGTGGAAACCCTATAATACAAGTCGGCCCAGCAGAATAAATAATATTAGAATATTATATTCCAGAAATACAAGTTGGCTCGACAGGAAAAAGATAAACATAAAATATAATTACCAGAAAGTCCAGTCGACCCAGCCAGAAAGGTCACTGGACAAATTAATATAAATAAAGTATATTTTTTCTCATTTGTACGCCCATTTAGTGTGCATGTCTTATGGAGAGATGCAGTTGTAGCTGCAAGGAGGAATAAGGGCACATGGTCATCTCTTTGTGATATTCTTGGTGATTCTCTTGGTGACATTCTTGGTGATTCTCTTGGTGACATTCTTGGGATTCTCTTGGTTATATTATTTCTAAGTATGGCGCAAGTATGAGAGAGTAGTGCATCTGCAACTGCTACAGTTCTGTATAGTACTTGTTTTGTGGATATGGAGACTCTCTCTCTCTTGTGCGCTACCCTTGGAGAAGGAGCACTCTATTTGTCTTGAGTTGTTGTTGCAGTTAGAAAATAGGGTTTATCTATTGGTTCTAGAGTAGGCTTGCCATAATTATTCTAAGTAAAGGTTAGTGTGCTTGGGGGTGGCATATGTGAATGGATATGGTTGGGTGACAATGATGTGACATTGTCTATGGTTAAATGAGCATACCAAAATTTCAACACTACTACTCTTGAAAAAACGACTGGTACATTCTTCAACCCAAATGGCATAACTGTATATTGAAATGATCCCCAGTCTGTATAAAATGTTGTCTTATGTCTATCTTTTGGTGCTATCCTAATCTGATGATATCCTGAAAACCCATCTGTAAAGGAATAAGCTTCTTGACCTCATACATTTTCAAACACTTCATCTGTAAATGGGGTAGTAAAATGATCATGTAAGCAAGCATCATTCATTTTTCTCAAATCTACATAGATCCTAATTCACCCTTGCTTCTTCTTCTGCACCACCATAGGAACAATCCATTCCAATTCTTCCACAAGTTCTGTGACACTAGCTTCCAACATCTTTTCAATTTCTTCCTTCAATTTCTCTTTGTATATTGGGTTCAATATGTAAGGTCTTTGTCTTCTAGGTATGGCTTCTAGATTTAAGGGGATCTTCATATCTCCTATTTCTCCTGCTAATATATTCATTTATGAAAATGTCACTGGGAATAAGTCATTGTACTCGTGAAATAATTATATGATTCTTTCTATTGTTTGATTAATCTCCAATTCTTGCAATCTTTAGGTTTTATACAATTCTAATGTTTACCTTCTTGATCTTTAATGGCACAACATAATATTATGAATCTAGTTTTGAACCTTATATTTCCCTTTCTCCTTCAAATTCCGGGATCTGGATATTACGCAGATTTTCCTTTGTTGGATCTTCTTCTTCTGCGATGTGATAACAATGTAGTAATTGTTTCACTATCTGTCTATGCTGCTTCTGATATGTTGGGATTATTTCAAATTCTGGTTCTTCAAATATCTTGTTTCTTACCACCTTCATCATTGTATTTATCTCTGGGCTCTCATGCTCAAAGGAAAATGTAACTACACAATTATGTTGTATCTCTTCCCAGTTTGTAGTTTCTCTACATTGTTCATGTTCTATGTACCAGCTCTTTGGAATGCCTTCTAATGTGTGAATAAAATGGTGTGGCCATTCTTCTGGTGGTACTAATGTCCATTGAACCATGCACCTATCTACATGTTATTTAGGTTGTCCAATTCCAACATATTTCTCCTTATATTTATGCTACTGCCCTGTGTTGAATCTGATGCACAATAACCTTTTGCACTGAAACCAATTGTTGATCATCTCCTTATGTGTACCCCACCAATGAGCAGGTGTATCTTTAAAAACAATATCTAATACTGGTAATCTCTAAATCTCCATTACTTCTAATTCAAACTTCATCATAAATTCTTCTAAGTCATTCAGACCATAAAAAGTAGGATGCTCTTTTACCTTTGAACCAATCCATCTCAACATGCATGTCATTCTGGCACATCTTCTAGTGGATAATTCATGTAGCCATTGTTGTCATTTTTTCAGTCATGTGTCAAGTCCGAAGAACAAGAATTGATACTCCTCAAACTCAACATGCCATCTGCAGTTGGGTTGATATAATCCTCTTTGTGCATGGTAGTTCTATATAAATGATTTACATCTTCTGTAAGAATATTGTTTGTCGCATGTTTCACATACCTTCCTCCTTTTGAGGGAACTAATGGAGAAACAACTTTGTATTCTCCATATTCAAAGATCATCTTCCTTGTCTTCAAATTTATAATAGTCTAGTTATCAAAATCCAAATCCAGACCAAACAAATTTGGATATGGCGAATTATTTTCTACTATGTCAATGAATTCAAAGTATGCCATGGTACGCACACCACCTAGATCTACTTGAATCCCTTTCAATATTCCAATTGGCACTACTATGTGCTAATTTTCTAACTTCAATTGAATAGGTGAATACCCCAATTTAGGTTCTCCCATAGCTTCCCGAGTCTTCTTTGGCAAAACATTGACTTCATACCCTAAGTCTGGTATGATATCCCCCATATTGAAATCTCTTATGTTTGCATTCAACCTGAATTCTCCACTCGTTATTCTCTTCTTCCAGACTTGATTCACTATATTTACCCCTTCTTCCCCAAGATGACACTTTTCTAACAGATTTTGCAATATTTGTAAAGAGTTTATATCATTCAAAAAATTTACACAAGATCTCAAAAAGTTTCTTAAGTTACTTACTTTCTTTGAAAGATGCTCTTTGTTGGTATGATCAAATAATGGAGGCATGTCATATATTGGTATCTCATCTACTAGCTTTGTTCCTGAAGTCGGCACAATATTTTCCTTCGAAATCTCCTGCCCCCTCCTTAAATATCTCCTTCTCTTTTTGTGCATCAAACTTATGTTCGAGTGTTATAGTCCTCCTGACCCACTAGTACTGATCCTAATCCTTCTTTGTTGCATCTTCTCCTGTCTTGGCTCCACCTCTAGTAACTATGTTGATCTTCTTCCCATCCTCTTTGTTTCTACCGCAATCCATTGCATGTTCAATTGTTCTGGTTCCTCTTGTCCTGTATTTTTTTCAATAGTGTCAGCAAATATTTTAATTCATGGTCTGTTGCACGATAATACATACATGTTGCAGGTGGTTTTGGATAGTCTCTAGAATAGTGCCCTGATTTTTTACAGTTATGGAAAACTGCTGGTCCTTGACCTCCTCCAAAGCCTCTTCCTCCATGACCTCCTCCTCTGAAGCCTCCTATGTTACCTTGATTATATCTGCACGATGTATTGTACTGAGGTCCTTGATTATACTGCTATTGTGCATTATTGTATTGTGGTAGTGTTGCACACTGTTGTGCATTGTTATATTTTGGTAGTGCTCCAAACTATTGCACATTGTTGTACTGCAGTTGTTGTTGAAACTACTGTGCGGTATTATAATGTGGTTGTTGCTCATTGTTATACTGTGAATGTTGCGCAGGTTTTCTTGCTATATGTTCAACCTACACCCTATATGTATATGAAATCCTCTCTTTCATCATCTCCAAAGTTCTACAATCCTTGTCTTCATGTCCAACTGACTTGCAAAAATTACAAAATATACTCTTCGGTACTGTCTGATACTTCTTCATTAGAGAGAAATGATAGGGATCATGCCCATGTGTTTTATAAATCTCACATCATGGTCCTCATGATGATAAATGGTTTGGCATACCCACTCTAATAAACTGTGAAAATAATGGACACTCATTCTTGTGATTCCATTCAGTTCTGCATAATGTGCAACAAACATCTTCCCTTTTCTCCTTACCTTTATTCTGATTCAATTGAAATGTTAAGTTATTCAGGGATTTCCTCAACTCTTCCATAGTTGGATCTATCTGCTTATACTGATTTTCCTCTAGTTGTAAGGCTTCTTGCAAATCCTCAACCTAAATTTGGAATTTCTGTTTCCTCAAAGGATACTTCAAGTGTGGCAATAAAGAGTTAACAAACAAATGACTATGTTGAATATCAGTAATATGGTACTTTAACTTACCTTTTATTATTTTGAACTTATGGTCCACCTCCCTAACTTATTCTACTGGTTTCTGCTTAATATCTATCATCTCATTCATAAACTGGTCTTCTAAGCTTGGTTTCTAAAATTCATTTATTAGTTGTCTTTTCACTTCTACTACGGGTGTAGGTGCTCCCATTGGATTATTTGTTGCAAGACACATGTACTAGTCTAATGTGTGGTCTCTAAAGGTGATTTCCAACTACAAAACCTTTGTATCTTCATATGTAATATGTTTTGTTGCCCATATCTTCTCACAGATAAACAAATGATTTCCTGGGTCATCTGACCCGTCCCCTTGGAACTCTAGTAACCTAATAGTTGTATCTTGTCCTATCATTGTGAATTTTGTTGTACTACCACCTCCACATGGTGTAGATACTCGACTGCTACTTGTTGAACTTACACTTCTGCTTGGGTTTCCATTGGACCCACGTCTTGTAAAAATTATTCTACCACTAATCACTTGTTGGTTAACTGGTTTTTCTTCTTCAAATGTCTTATTCACACATGGGGTTGTGGGTTCCACACTAATTTGGATATGGAATGGAGAGCCTTCTTTCATGCCAGACCCATGACCTCTGGTTTTCCTCTCAAATGTGGTGTGCAATATATCCTCAATCTTCCTCGTGGTTCAGAGATCCTCTACCTCTTCCTCATCATTGTCCAAGCCCTCTCGCTCGGATATTGCCCTCTTCTTGCTATTCATCTTATACTGGTAGGGTCGTCTGTTGTGCGTCACACCTACTTTCCTTATGATCTCCCTGGTATGTTCATCATCCATCATGATGGGGTCCATTGCTTCCTTTTGTTGGCTTCTCTCCAAATCCTTCTTATATATATATATAATATGTAGTTATTTATTATCCAAGGGACTCATCTTTTCATGGATGATCACCATATGTTCTATACATATGGAACACTCATAATTGTAAAATATATTCACATACAATATCATCTCTTATGAAAAATCAACATGGTATCAAAGCAAGACTGGGTTAAACTCCCTCATGGGAGTTCCTAGGAAAATAAGAAAGATAGCTTGGTGTGGTACCTCTTCAGAGGGAGTGACGAGGTAAATATGGAGTGTGGGGTATTGGATGTCTTGGGGACTTTTTGTACCTATTTGAGAGCTACCCACAGGCCTTCGATGCATTGGCGGTGAGGTCACAAGGGTGCATGTGACGATGTATATATGAATTGCAGGGTAGTGGATGTCTTGGGGACATGTTGTAGCTATCTCAGAGCTACCCACAGAACTTGGATGCATTGGTTGTGAAGTCACAATGGCACACATGATGAGGTACAAATTCATTGTGATTTAGTGGATGTCATGGTGACATATTGAAGCTATTTGAGATCTACCCACAAGCCTTGGATGCATTGGCTATGAATTCATGTTGTACTATGGATATTCGATGAGCTCGTGTGGCAACAAAGAATACTTCCCTAGTTAAGAGGGAGTGTTTGAAGTTTATATACTTCAGAGACAAGCTATGGCATGATCTTCATTATGGCTAAGGAGATGGAACTAATGAATCATCTAATCCTGGGTCATTTGCATGAAGAGTGTATCCCTCGTTGAGAGGGAGTGTTGATGTTTGAACAACATTGGGAAGACATTCTTCCATATATATATATATATATATATATATATATATATATATATATATATATATATAAAGTATAAATATATATAATAAATATGTAGTTATTTATTATCCAAGGGACGCATCCTTTCATGGATGGTCACCATATGTTCTATATATATGGAACACATCATTGTAATAATATATTCATATACAATATCATCTCTTCTAAAAAATCAACATGTTCTTCACAATGATAATTGATTGAATCCCACTTCATGCCCCTATCTGTTGATGATTGTAGCTATGTGAGACATTCTCCAGCTTTCAAACCTGTGAGATGTGGATCATTGCAGCCATGTGAAGATATTCTCTAGCTTACAAACCTGAGAGAAAGCCCCTAAAGAGGGTATGTGGTTCCTACCTGAGACTGAGCTAGAACCTAGATATGACCTCCTCCATTCAAAGAGTTGAGAATAACTCCAGATGATTATCCAGTGGGAAAGGCGATATGTTGAATTAGATGGGCTTGTGGTTGAGCACAAGGTGAATGTGTGAAATCCCAAAGTGATGGGTGCATCGTCATGAGAATAGAAATGAAGATGATATATTAGCCTCCTCTAAGAAATAAAGTTGACGAGAAACTCCAGATGACTCTCCTGTGTGAGGTAGTGGGAAAGAAGATCTGTTGAGTGGATGTTCCTGTGGACGAGCACAGGTGAACGTGTGAAGATCTGGTTCTTCTATGTAAGGCAGTGAACCAGATATACGGACATCCCTATGGATTTTCCCCTAGTGGATGAGCACTAGTGGATGTATAGGATCCTTTTCTATATTGATTAAGAGTCAGACCATTCTGTAACCCTAATTGTAATGTAAAGGGTACATGTTGGCCCCACCTTAATGTGACTAGTAATTAATGTAAAAGATAATTAATCTGGTTAATATTAATTATATTATAATCTAGTGAGGTCGTTCCTATTGTGCCAACAGAAATTTTTGTTGACAGGTTCAGGTTAGTATAAGTAAAGGTAAATTCCCCATTGAGGAAACATATCTTTCATGTGAGTTTGGAAATTTCAGCAAGTACACTTCCTTGGGAAAAGTGTGCACCTCTTTTGGGCACTAGTAGTCTAGGGTTTGAGCACCCTCTTGTGTGCTAGGGTTTATCTTTGTGGTGAAGGTATTTCTATTGAATAATATAACAAAGGATTTGGCTCGGTTTTCTTCCCTTGTTGAGAAGGGTTTCCCAAGATACTTTTTTTGTTCTTGTGCATGGTGCGTCTTCTTGTGATCTTGGTTGCTGCAACATTTATGGTTATGGTTAAATGATAAAATGGAATAATCTTCATGCTTAACTATTTTCTATTGAAAAATCAACATGGAATCAGATCTTAGGTCTTGAAAGAACCCATTGCACAAGCATCCACCAAGTCTCAGCTCACTTTTTGCAGAACCGTATGACCCTTTTAGGGTTTCCAGAAAATTTCATACGACCCTCCTTTCAGTGATGATCCAACCCTTAATATTTGTACGCTGGGGATAATTTTGGCATAGAAGAGTACAACCTCTTCCAATACATCTCCAGAAGCTCTCAAAGTGTAATTACGAGAAATTTTAATTTTTGGCGCTAGGGTTTCTAGGGTGTTGAAACTTCCTACAGAATATTAAGTCTAGATTTATGAAGAAACATTCTCCTGAATCAACAAGCATCTTTGTGAAACTATCAAGTAGATTGTTGGCAGTCATAAGTCCAATATAATCCAAGGTTTCTAATTCAACCTAATCATTAGGTTTTTAAAATCCAGTTGGTGAGAATTTGAAGAAACCAATCAAATGAAGAACATAGCATTAGTAGAAGATAGGCTTGATGGAGAAAGCAACTTCAACTCCTGGAAATAAAGACTTCAATTCACCCTTTAAGAAGATGACATCTTGGATGTGGTAACTAAAACCCTACCAACCACAGTTACAGATATAGAGAAAAAGATAAGAAAGGAAGAAGATGTCAACGCACGAAAATTAATCATCTACTCAGTAAGAGATCACCTCTTACCTCGTATTGCCAACCTGAAGACAACCTATGAGATGTATGAATATTTGAAAGAAATGGTTGAAAGTGAAAACACCCTCAGAGCTATTACCTTAAAGAGCCAACTTCAAAGTACCAAGATGATGAAAGGTGACACAGTTTCCATCTTCTTCACGAAGTTTTCAAATATTAAAGAATAACTACAAACCATCAGGGAAATCATGTATGATAGAGAACTTGTCTTAACCACTCTCCAGAATCTTCCAAAATCATGGGAGCCTTTTCTTCAAAGTATGAGTGTAAGAGAAGCTCTACCAACCTTTAATTGTGTATGGATAGATTGTACTCAAGAAGAACTTAGACTTAAAAATAGAGGAGTGGAATATTCCTCAGAAGAAAATCATGCTCTTGCACTTCACACAAAGAAAGGAGGAAAATTCAAAAGAAATTTCAGGAAAACATCTAAAGGTGAAAATTCTTCATCAAACCCAGGTTATCAATGAAGAGATGTTTCAGAAATTCATTGCTTCATATGTGAAAATTATGGACACCATCCAAGAAACTGTCCCACCAGAACGAAGGGAATTAAATATGCTTCCATCGTTGATATTGATCCAGACCCACCTCAAAATAATGAAGAGAAGAGAGAGGAGAAGTACTTCATCTAAAACTAAACCATGACTACAAACCAGGTAAATCAATTGATTTAAATTTTTTTATAGTTGAGTGCATTTTTTAATAAATCCCTAGTATGGTAGCCCTCAAATACTTGGACCACTATCCCTGGTATGGGAGTCCAAGCCATATTTAATTGATTATTATGCGAGAACAAGAAGAAACATTTTCCTTAAAAGAAGAGATACACATCCAACAAACCTAGAGAATCTCAATTGGATATTGACAATAAGATAATACCTTCTCCCCCTTCAACGGTTCAGAGGGAGACATAAATTATTCAAGTTGATCCAGTTGCTCCAGTTGATATGTTCAGAGATATTGTAGTAGGGCATAAAAGGCCTACCTAGACTCACTCTGCAAGAGGCAGAGAAACATACAAGCCTCTCAAGACACATCCTGAGAAATTAAAAGAGATCTTCAAAGATATACTTCACTAATGAGACACCTTATTGATGTTGAGCCTCCTTGTCTTAAAGAAGCCACAAGAGAACAGGTATGGCAAGATGCCATAACAGAAGAATATCAGTATATATTAAAGAATGATGCATAAGATATTATTCAGGGACCATAAGGGAAGTATGTTGTAACTTCCAATTGGATCTATAAGATCAAGCATGTAGCTGATGGAAGTATTGAGAAATAAAAAAACGTGATCTATAGCAAGAGGTTTCTCACAAACAGAGGGAGTTGTCTATGATGAGACACTTGATCTAGTAAACCCAATACACCTCCATCAATACTGCTATCCATGAGTTGGAAACTGTATCAGATAGATAAATTCTTGATGAGTTTGGATTTCAACAAGAGTGTTGCTGATCCAAACCTACATCATTACAATGTTGGTGACGAGAGCCTGATTTTGATGACTTATTCAGAAATCCTTGTTGTTGGATACAAGTAATCCTTGAATTCTAAATTCAATTTGAATAATCCGAGTATGATGCACTACTTCTTGGGACAAGAAGTATGACAGAGGACCGATGAGATTTTCCTGAGTCAAGGAAAATATACAGTGGAAATATTAAAGAAGTTCAAGTATCACAGAATGAAAAATCCACCGTGATGGATTTAAAGAAGAAGATTGATGATGATTCAGAAGAGAGTGATCCATAGTTGATTGGATCACTGATATATATATGGTTAACACAAGACTTGATTCATTCCATGCAGTGAATGTTCTTAGTCATTTCATGAGTCAACCGAGACAGACTCACTAGACAACAAAAAAACATATATTAAGATAAATACGAGGCACAGTTGGATATGTCTTGAGATGTTCCTCCAGTATGAACTTGATTTTGCAGGATATGATGATTCAGATTGAGCAGAAAGTACAGTGGACTAGAAGATCACATCCGATTGATTTTCTACCGTGAAGTTTTCCATGGTTTCCTAGTGCAGCAACAAACAAAACCTTTGTGGCCTTGAATACCATAGAAGCAAAGTATGTACTATTGAGTGTGTGAACCAGTATGTCTTCACAAGATTCTGACAGATTTACTTGATCATAAGATGGAACCTATAATGATAACCAAGAGCCTCATATAAATATCCTTGAGGACCCAATGTTTCATGATGGATCAAAACACGATGAGATGAAATATTTTTATATCAGATATATGATGCAAAGGAAAACTTGTACACATATAGTACCTTCCTACACTTGAGAAGATTACAGACATTTTCACCAAACCAACTTGGTGAATAATGCCTTTCTAGTTGAGAGGGAGTATTGATGACTCCATCCAAGACAAAATTCAAAGTACATCCGTGTGAGACTTGGCATGATGAGGAATGCCTCCATAGTTGAGAGGGAGTGTTGATGATTACAACTATGTGAGACATTCTCCAGCTTAAAAACCTATGAGATGTGGATCATTGCAGCCATGTGAAGATATTATCCAGCTTACAAACTTGAGAGAAATCCCCTGAAGAGGGTATGTGATTCCTACCTGAGATGGAGCTGGAACATAGAGATGAACTCCTCCATTCATAGAGTTGAGAAGAACTCTAGATGATTATCCAATGGGAAAGGTGATATTTTGAGTTAGACATGCCTGTGGTTGAGCACAAGGTGAACGTGTGAAATCCCAAAGTGTTGGGTGCATCGTCATGAGAATATAAATGAAGATTATGTATTAGCCTCCTCTGAGTAATAGAGTTGACGATAAACTCCATATGAATCTTTTGTGTGAGGTAGTGGGAAAGAATATATGTTGAGTGGACATGCCTATGGACGAGCACAGGTGAACGTGTGAAGATATGGTTCTTATGTGTAATGCAGTGAACCAGAGATATGGAAATCCCTATGGATGTGCCCCTAGTGGATGAGCACTAGTGGGTGTATCATATCCTTTTCTATATTGATTAAGAGTCAGACCTACCTTTAACCCTAATTGTAATCTAAAGGGTACAGGTCAGCCCCACCTTAATGTGACTGGTAATTAATGTAAAAGATAATTAATCTGGTTCATATTAATTATATTATAAGCTAGTGAGTTCGGCCCTGTTGTGCCAATAGACACTTCTATTGATAGTTTCAGGTTAGTATAAGTAAAGGTAAATTCCCCATTGAGGAAACATATCTTTCATGTGAATTTGGAAATTTCAGCAAGTACACTTCCTTGGGAAAAGTGCACACCTCTCTTGGGTGCTAGTCTTCTAGTGTTTTAGCACCCTCTTGTGTGCTAGGGTTTATCTTGGTGGTGAAGGTTTTTCCCTTGAAGAATATAGCAAAGGATTTGGCTGGGTTTTCTTCCCTTGTTGAGAAGGGTTTCCCAGGATACTTCATGTGTTCTTGTGCATGGTGCTTCTTCTTGTGATCTTGGTTGTTGCAACATTTATGGTTATGGTTAAATGATAAAATGGAATGATATTCATTCTTAACCATTGTATATTGAAAAATAAACATGGAATCATAGCTTAGGTCTTGAAAGAACCCATTGCACAAGCATCCACCAAGTCTCAACTCACTTTTTGCAAAACCGTACAACCCTTCTAGGTTTCTAGAAAATTATGTACGACCCTCCTTTCAGTGGTGATCCAACCCTTAATATTTGGAAGTTGGGGCTACTTTTGGCATAGAAGAGTATGGACTCTTCCAGTTCATCTCCAAAATCTTTCAAAGTGTAATTCCGAGAAATTTT
Organism: Picea engelmannii; assembly: GCA_009831015.1. Lineage (NCBI taxonomy): Eukaryota > Viridiplantae > Streptophyta > Pinopsida > Pinales > Pinaceae > Picea > Picea engelmannii. The sequence continues at coordinate 1,331,153 of ML776567.1, forward strand.
GATTTTTGGCCCTAGGGTTTCTAGGGTGCCAAAACTTCCTCCAGAATATTAATTCTAGATTTATGAAGAAACATTCTCCTGAATCAACAAGAATCTTTGTGACACTATCAAGTATATTGTTGAAAGTCAAAATTCCAATATAATCCAAGGTTTCTAATTCAACCTAATCATTAGGTTTTCAAAATCCAGTTGGGGAAAATTCGAAGAAACAAATCAAATGAAGAACATAGCATTAGTAGAAGATAGGCTTGATGGAGCAAGCAACTTCAGCTCCTGGAAATCAAGACTTCAAGTCACCCTTGAAAAATATGACCTCTTGGATGTGGTAACTAAAACCCTACCAGCCACAACTAAATATATATAGAAAAATATAAGAAAGGAAGAAGTTGTCAAAACAAGAAAAGTAATAATCTTCTCAGTAAGAGATCACCTCTTAACTCATATTTCCATCCTGAAGATAGCCTATGAGATGTATGAATCTTTGAAAGAAATGTTTGAAAGTGACAACACCCTCAGAGCTCTTACCTTAAAAAGACAACTTCAAAGTACCAAGATGACGAAAGGTGACACAGTTTCCATCTTCTTCATGAAGTTATCAGAGATTAAAGAACAACTAGAGACCATTGAGGAAATCATGTCTGATAGAGAACTTGTCTTAACCACTCTCCAGAATCTTCCAAAATCATGGGAGTCTTTCCTTCATAGTATCAGTGGAAGAGAAGCTCTACCAACCTTTGATCATCTATGGACAGATTGTACTCAAGAAGAACTTAGACTTAGAAATAGAAGAGTGGAAGATTCCTCAGAAGAAAATCATGCTCTTGCACTTCACACAAAGAAAGGAGAAAAATTCAAAAGAAAATTCAAGCAAACATTTAAAGGTGAAAAGTCTTCATAAAACCCAGGATATCAAAGAAGAGATGTTTCATAAATTCGTTGCTTCAGATGTGACAATTATGGACACTATGCAAGAAGATTTCCAACTAGGAAGAAGGGAAGACAATATACTTCCACTGTTGACATTGATCCAAACCCACCTCAAAAGAATGAAGAGAAGAGAGAGGAGAAGTACTTCCTCTAAAAATAAAGCATGAATACAAACCAGGTAAATCAATTGATTTAAATTTTTTATAGTTGAGTGCATTTTTGAATAAATCCCTAGCATGGGAGACCTCAAAGACTTGGACCATTATCCCTGGTACAGGAGTCCAAACCATATTTAATTGATTATTATGCGAGAACAAGAAGAAATGTTTTCCTTAAAAGAAGAGATACCCATCCAACAAACCTAGATAATCTCAATTGGAGATTTACAATAAGATAATACCTTCTTCCCCTTCAGCAATTCAGAGGGAGAAATACATTATTCAAGTTGATCCAGTTGCTCCAGTTGATATGTTTAGAGGTATTAAAGTAGGGCATAAAAGGCCTACCTAGACTCACTCTGCAAGAGGCATAGAAATATACAAGCCTCTCAAGGCACATCCCGAGAAGGTAAAAGAGATCTTTAAAGCTATCCTTCAGTCTTAAGCCACCTTATTGATGCCGAGCCTCCTTGTCTTAAAGAATCCACAAGAGAACAAGTATGGCAAGATGCCATAACATAATAATACCAGTATATCTTAAAGAATGATGCATAAGATATTATTCAGGGACCAGAAGGGAAGTTCGTGGTAACTTCCAAGTGGATCTATAAGATCAAGCATGCAGCTGATGGAAGTATCAAGAAATAAAAAAATGAGATCTATAATGCATTGAACCAGAGCTATGGACATCCCTATGGATGTGCCCCTAGTGGATGAGCACTAGTGGGTGCATCAGATCCTTTGATATATTGATTAAGAGTTAGACCTTCCTGTACCCTAATTGTAATGTAAAGGGTACAAGTCAACCCCACCTTAATTTGACTGGTAATTAATGTAAAAGATAATTAATCTAGTTAATATTAATTATATTATAAGCTAGTGAGGTCAGCCATGTTGTGCCAATGGACATTTTTGTTGACAGGTTCAAGTTAGTATAAGTAAAGGTAAATTCCCCATTGATGAAACACATATTTCATGTGAGTTTGGAAATTTCAGCAAGTACACTTCCTTGGGAAAAGTGCACACCTCTCTTGGGCGCTAGTCTTCTAGGGTTTGAGCACCCTCTTGTGTTCTAGGGTTTATCTTGGTGGTGAAGGTTTTTATCTTGAATAATATAGCAAAGGATTTGGATGGGTTTTCTTCCCTTGTTGAGAAGGCTTTCCCAAGATACTTCTTGTGTTCCTTTGCATGGTGCTTCTTCTTATGATCTTGGTTGTTGCAACATTTATGGTTATGGTTAAATGATAAAATGGAATGATATTCATGCGTAACCATTGTCTATTGAAAAATCAACATGGAATTAGAGCTTAGGTCTTGAAATAACCCATTGCAGAAGCATCCACCAAGTCTCAGCTCACTTTTACAGAACCGTACGACCCTTTTAGGGTTTCCAAAAAATTTCTTACGTCCCTCCTTTCAGTGGTGATCCAGCCATTAATATTTGGATGCTAGGGATACTTTTTTCATAGAAGAGTACGACCTCTTCTAGTGCATCTCCATAAGCTCTCAAAGTGTAATTCCGAGAAATTTTGATTTTTGGCCCTAGGGTTTCTAGGGTGTCGAAACTTCCTACAGAATATTAATTCTAGATTTCTAAAGAAACGTTCTCCTGAATCAGCAAGCATCTATGCGACACTATCAAGTAGATTGTTTGCAGACATAAGTCTAATATAATCTAAGGTTTCCAATTCAACCTAATCGTTAGGTTTTCAAAATCCAGTTGGCAAGAATTTGAAGAAACCAATCAAATGAAGAACATAGAAATAGTAGAAGATAGTCTTGATGGATCAAGCAACTTCAGCTCCTAGAAATCAAGACTTCAAGTCACCCTTGAAGAAGATGACATCTTGGATGTGGTAACTAAAACCCTACCAGCCACATCTACAGATATAGAAAAAAATATAAGAAAGTAAGAAGATGTCAAAGCAAGACAATTAATCATCTACTCAGTAAGAGATCACCTCTTACCTCGTATTATCAACCTGAAAACAACCTATGATATGTATGAAGCTTTGAAAGAAATGTTTGAAAGTGACAACACCCTCAGAGCTCTTACTTTAAAGAGCCAACTTCAAAGTACCAAGATGATGAAAGGTGACACAGTTTCCATCTTCTTCATGAAGTTATCATAGATTAAAGAAGAACTAGAGACCATCGGGGAAATCATGTTTGATACAGAACTTGTCTTAACCACTCTCCATAATCTTCCAAAATCATGGGAGCCTTTCCTTCAAAGTATCAGTGGAAGAGAAGCTCTACCAACCTTTGATCGTCTATGGACTGATTGTACTCAAGAAGAACTTAGACTTAGAAATAGAGGAGTGGAAGATTCCTCAGAAGAAAATCACGCTCTTTCACTTCACACAAAGAAAGGAGGAAAATTCAAAAGAAATTTCAGGCAAACATTTAAAGGTGAAAAGTCTTCATCAAACCCAAGTTATCAAAGAAGAGATGTTTTAGAAATTCATTGCTTCAGATGTGACAATTATGGACACTATGCAAGAAAATGTCCAACCAGGAAGAAGGGAAGACAATATGCTTCCACCGCTGACATTGATCCATACCCACCTCAAAATAATGAAGAGAAGAGAGAGGAGAAGTACTTCATATAAAACTAAAGCATGACTACAAACCAGGTAAATCAATTGATTTAAATTTTTTATAGTTGAGTGCATTTTTGAATAAATCCGTAGTATGGGAGCCCTCAAAGACTTGGACCATTATCCATGGTACAAGAGTCCAAACCATATTTAATTGATTATTATGTTAGAACAAGAAAAAATGTTGTCCTCAAAAGAAGAGATACCCATCTAACAAACCTAGAGAATCTCAATTGGACATTGACAATAAGGTAATAACTTCTCCCCCTTCAGTAGTTCAGAGGGAGACAAACATTATTCAAGTTGATCCAGTTGCTCCAGTTGATATGTTCAAATATATTGTTGTAGGGCATAAAAGGACTACCTAGACTCACTCTACAAGAGGCAAAGAAATATACAAGCCTCTCAAGTCACATCCCGAGAAAGTAAAAGAGATCTTAAAATCTATCCTTCAGTCATGAGCCTCCTTGTCTTAAAGAAGCCACAAGAGAATAGGTATGGAAAGATTCCATAACATAAGAATGCTAGTATATATTAAAGAATGATGCATAAGATATTATTCAGGGACCAGAAGGGAATTCTGTGGTAATTTCCAAGTGGATCTATAAGATCAACCATGCAGCTGATGGAAGTATCGAGAAATAAAAAATGAGATCTATATCCAGAGGTTTCTCACAAACGGAGGGAGTTGTTAATGATGAGACACTTGATCCAATAAACCTGATACACCTCTATCCGTACTACCATCCATGAGTTGGAAACCGTATTAGATAGATAAATTATTGATGAGTTTGGATTTCAACAAGATTGTTGCTGATCCAAACCTATATCATTACAGTGTTGGTGACGAGAGCCTGATTTTGATGACTTATTCAAAAATCCTTGTTGTTGGATACAAGTAATCCTTGACTTGTGAATTCGAGATGAAGAATATGAGTATGATGCACTGCTTCTTGGGACAAGAAGTATGACAGAGGACCGATGATATTTTCCCGAGTCAAGGAAAATATACAATGGAAATATTAAAGAAGTTCAAGTATGACAGAATGCAAAATCCACCATGATGGATTTAAAGAAGAAGACTGGTGATGATTCAGATGAGACTGATCCACGACTGTTTGGATCAATAATGTATATGGTTAACACCAAACTTGATTCATTCCATGCAGTGAATGTGCTTAGTCATTTCATGAGTCAACCGAGACAGACTCACTAGACAACAACAAAACATGTATCACGATAAATACGAGGCACAATTGGATATGGATTGAGATGTGCCTCCAGTATGAACTTGGGTTTGCGGGATATGACGATTCAAACTGAACAGAAAGAATAGTGGACCGGAAGAGCACATCTGGTTGATGTTCTACTGTGAAGTTTGCCATGGTTTCCTAATGCAGCAGGAAACAAAACCTATGTGGCCTTGAATACCACAGAAGCAGAGTATGTACTATTGAGTGTGCGAAGCAGTATGGCTTCACAAGATTCTGACAGATTTACTTGATCATAAGATGGATCCTATAATGATAACCAAGAGACGTGTATAAATCTCCTTGAGGACCTAGTGTTTCCTGATGGATAGAAACATGATGAGATGAAATATTTTTATATCAGAGATATGATGCAGAGGAAAAATTGTACACGTACAATACCTTCCTACACTTGAGTAGATTACAAACATTTTCACCAAACCAACTTGGTGAAGAATGCATTCCTAGTTGAGAGGGAGTATTGATGGCTCCATCCAAGACATAATTCAAAGTACATCCGTGTGAGACTTGGCATGATGAAGAATGCCTCCCTAGCTGAGAGGGAGTGTTGATGATTGCATCTATGTGAGACATTCTCCAGCTTACAAACCTATGAGATGTGGATCATTGCAGCCATGTGAAGATATTCTCCATCTTACAAACCTGAGAGAAAGCCCCTGAAGAGGGTATGTGGTTCCTACGTGAGACAAAGATGGAATGTAGAGATGACCTCCTCCATTCAAAGAGTTGAGAAGAACTACGGATGATTATCCAGTGGGAAAGGTGATTTATTGAGTTAGAAGTGCCTATCGCTGAGCATAAGGTGAACGTGTGAAATCCCAAAGTGTTGGGTGCATCGTCATGATAAAAAAAATGAAGATGATGTATTATCCTCCTCTTAGTAGAAGAGTTGAAGAGAAACTCCAAATGACTCTCCTGTGTGAGGCAGTGGGAAATAAGATCTGTTGAGTGGACATGCCTATGGACGAGCACATGTGAACATGTGAAGAATTGGTTCTTCTGTGTAATGCAGTGAACTAGAGATATGGACATCCCTATGGATGTGCCCCTAGTGGATGAGCACTAGTGGGTGTATCGGATTCTTTGATATATTGATTAAGATTCAGACCTTTCTGTAACCCTAATTGTAATGTAAATGGTATAGGTCGGCCCCACCTTAATGTGACTGGTAATTAATGTAAAAGATAATTAATCTAGTTAATATTAATTATATTATAAGTTAGTGAGGTCGGCCCTGTTGTGCCAATAGAGATTTTTGTTGACAGGTTCAAGTTAGTATAAGTAAAGGTAAATTCCCCATTGAGGAAACATATCTTTCATGTGAGTTTCAAAATTTCAGCAAGTACACATCCTTGGGAAAAGTGTGTACCTCTCTTGGGAACTAGTCTTCTAGGGTTTGAGCACCCTCTTGTGTGCTAGGGTTTATCTTGGTTGTGAAGGTATTTCTCTTGAAGAATATAGCAAAGGATTTGGCTGGGTTTTCTTCCCTTGTTGAAAAGGGTTTCCCAGGATACTTCTTGTGTTCTTGTGCATGGTGCTTCTTCTTGTGATCTTGGTTGTTGCAACATTTATGGTTATGGTTAAATGATAAAATGGAATGATCTTCATGCTTAACCATTTTTTATTGAAAAATCAACACTATCTAACTTATACATACTCTATGTATATTACAAAATGGGTTAAAACCCTTACATTGACTTAAAAAACCATAATTCTAAGTGGACTCCACTTGTCCACTTTCTAATTGTTTTCCACGCGATTGTTCTTCAATCTAACTCTTTTTTCTTTGACTCTATGTTGGGCTTCCTTATTTCCTGGCGCGTTGTTTCCTTTGCCTTCTTGTGTGTTTCTTTCTCCTTATTCTCTGGATCGCGTTGTTTCCTTTGGTCCAGTCTACCTCGCTTCCTGTGCTTAACTTCCAAAATTGTCTGCTCCAACATCAGTGAATTAAGATGGGGATTACAGGAAGGACACTAGAAGCTGATTCCAATGAATAAAGGTGTGAGACCTACACATGTGGGGGATACTTGGAGTATTTGTGGACAAGCACACCAAAATTATGAGCCAATTCGTAGAGAAAAGGGATGATGTGCACAACAAGGAAAATGCACAAATCAAGGCAAATGTGTCGACCAAGGCAATGAGTAGAGAATCAATGCATCATCTCTATCAGAATGGTTATGAGGCGTCGAAGTTAACCAATTGAAGGCGAGCATGGTCAAAGCGATAGTTAGTGGTAGAGTTGGATGGCGGTATAATATGGAAAGACAAAGAGTTGTGCCTAATGTTCAATGACATTATTTTTGTAATTATTGTTGCTAGGCTAAGGAGAAAGATATGCTTTGTAACATGCTTCATGAACCTACTCTACTCGTTATCTAAGAATGTAAGTTTTATCTAAGAATGTATTGGATTGTGTTGGATATAATGGAATGAGGCCCTCGTTCAAAACGATTGTTGTATTCTTTTTGTATGGTGATGATGTGTTTTACTTTTATTTTGCAACTATGCTAATTGATGAATCATATTTAATCTAAATGTGTATATTCTAGCACTGATGATGTTTCTTACTTACTCTAATTTATTGGGTGTGCTAGGGTAGATGATGTTAGTGATGATAATGGTTTGTTGGTTCTTGAATATATTGGATATAGTTTGTTCCCACTTATGTCTCTAGATTCATTAGTTTGGTGGAATAGTTGGGTGTATTAGTTTGTTTCTTCTTGTTTAGGAGTGTCTTTACACTAACTCTATATAGTTTAAGATGCCAAATTTAGGACATTATTAAATTTATCTACTAAACACTTTTATGACTAGAAACAACCACATTAATAATATTAGTGTGTCTGAATACACCGATAAACGTATCTTTAGCACATACTATAGGAAAAAACATTATTAATGTGCTAAATATATATCTCGATGGACACATTAATATTATTAATTTAGTTGTTAGTAGTTACATGGACACATAAAAATATCTTCAAATAATTAAAATCATATATTTATATGAATGAATAATTACATGAATAAAATTATCAATAATGTTTAAATTAATAAAATTATATTAATATTAACATAAATATTATATTATATTAACTTACATCAATGTTATACTATACTATAATATATTATATTAAAATCTATATTACATTAACTTATATTAGTGTTTGTATTAACTTATATTATTAACTTATATTATTAACACAACTTTATTATTAATAAAATTATATTAATATTAACATAAATGTTATACTATAATATTATTATATTAAAAACTATATTACATTAACTTATATTAATGTTTATATTAATGTTTGTATTAACTTATATTAATGTAATATATGTTTTAAATTATATGCAGAAAGTTATGCTATTAATCCAGTATAATGTTGAAACATTTAAAATTTTATAATGTTGAAACATTTAAATTGTTTTTATATGAAAAAAAAATTATAATATTAAATTAAAAAAAAAAAAATTATATTATAATATTAATATGTTATATTAATGTTAATATAAAATTAATATATTGTATTAATAATATCATTAAAAAAGTAATATTAATAATAATTTTTATTTTTATTTTGTAATTAAGGGAATCGATAATAATGAACATGTTTTTCGAGTAAATCGAAGTGAGAATCAACCTTTTAGATCTCTTTTTATATATTTTCTTTCATTTACACAACACTTACCAATCTATCTACACCCTACTAACAATATTAATAATAATATTATTATATTGTTAATGAGTTAATAATATTGTTAAAAGTTATGTGACATACATAATTTAATATTAATAATATTATTATTATATTATTAATGATTTAATAATATTGTTAAAAGTTATGTGACAAGTATAATCTAATATTAATAACATAACTATTTATATTAATATCGATATATGTTTATGTATTAATAATCAAGTGTTTTATAAATTTTGTTTATATAAGTTAAAATATATATTATATCTATGAAAGTTTATACACGTTAAAATATATATTATATTTATGAAAGTTTATATAAATCTTAATATAATGTAACATTATAGTATAATGCTAATATAATACTAATATATTGTGAGTCCCCGAGGTGTAGGACAGTTGGTGACGGAGTGTGTTGTTAAGTCATTCCGTGTTGAAAAGTCATCGGTTCGAAATCTGCGGGGACAAAAAATCCAACCATGTTAAGGGTTGGTGTGGCTCAGGCCAGGTGCGATCCCCGGGTGATTTTGACGGCTTAGATACCCCTGAATCGTGGTTTCTCAAGCCACAGGTTAATCTCGATGCCAACAAGTTCAACCAAATTAACAAACAAAAAATATATATAATACTAATATATCTTTAATGTTGATATAAGTTAAAATATATATTATATTTATGAATACAAACATTAATATAAGTCAATATAGTATAACTTTTAAAATTATAATATAAATTTTTATACGAAAAAATAAATTATAATAACAAATATAAAAAATAGTAATATATTATAACTTTAATGCATTATATTAATAATATTGATAATACAATATTATCTTGTCATATTAATGGCTATGTCATATTGTGATATTCATAAAATGTCATGTTGTATTGTGATGTTCAATAAAGGTTTTGTCGCATTGCGACGTTCAAGAAATTTGGTTTCATATTATGACATTTATTAAAGGTTTTGTTGTATTGCAATGTTGATAAAGGGTTTTGTTGGGCTGTGACGTCGTTCAATGGTTATGTCAAACTGTAAAATTAATTTTAGATTACTTTATAATATGTATATGTTTGATTGTGATCTTACTTAATGGTTATGTGACATTCAGGCATTCATCTTGGTTGACTTGTGTCCACTTCCTACATTCATGAATAGTTATGTTGCATTGTGGTGTTGATCAAATGCGATGTCATATTGTGACATTCATAACAGATTTTGTGACATTGCAACATTCATCGAGAGTTATGTTGGATTGCGACATCCCTTTATGGTTATTTCATATTGTAACATTCATCTTGTTGCATTAACAACTATGTCACATTGTGACGTTAATTAAATTTCATATCACATTGTGATGTTCATTAAGGGTTTTCTGACGTAAAAGAAATGTGATGTCATATTGTTACATTCATAAAGGATTTTGTCCCAGTGCGACATTATGACATAAAATATTGTGACATTCCTTAATGGTTGATGACTATGTTTGATTTTGATCTTCTACAGTCGTTATGTGACATTGATACATTCATCTTGATTGACATTTGCCCATTTCCTACATTCATGAATGGTTATGTCACATTGTGGTTTTGATCAAATGCGATGTCACATTGTCACATTCATAAAGGATTTTGTCACATTTTGACATTCATTGAGGTTAATGGTGCATTGAATTTGGTTGATTTTGGTTGATTTTGGTTGGGCATGGTTGTGTTGCATTTTTATGTAAATCTTCATTGTCTTATGTAAAATTACATCATCCCTAAATGTTTATGTCACATTACGACATAACCCTAAATGAGCATCACAATGTGACATAACCATTTAGGAATGATATAGTTCGGCATAATACAATGAAGATGTACGTCACAATGCGACATTACGACATAAACGATTATGTCTCATTACAACATTTATCAAGGGTTATGTTGGATTGTGACATTCTTCGACATTCATCGAGGGTAATGATGCATTGAATTTGGCTGATTTTAGCCATGCATAGTTGCGTCGCATTTTTATGTACATCTTCATTGTCTTATGATGAATTGCATTATTCCTAAATGTTTATGTCATATTGTGATATAACCCTAAATAAACATCACAATGTAAGATAACCATTTAAAAACGATATAAAATTCGACACAATGAATATGTATATCACATTGTGACATTATAACAGAAAGGATTTTGCCACACTGCGACCAGTCGACCCTCGAGACTCGTTATGTCCATTTCTCTTCTACATGTCTTTTCCTTCGGTGGATTTACCGATTCCAAGAAAAATACCAAAACCAATGTATCTTTCAGATCGAGTACAATAATCAAACCCATGACAAATGCTCGGTCATAACCAGGGCGCACTATCAGACTGAAAACATCTCCTCCCAGCGTTTCTGCAACATGTGTAACGTCTTCAGTATCAATGTTGGGCCCATTATAATTGATTCAAAAGTCTAAACAGTTATCACTTGAGCGGTTATTAGTTGAATAGTTATCAGTTAACGAAACCCTTCAAGACCGTAACTATTTTGTCTGGTTCTTTCTTGAAGTTTTTCAATTTTTTTATTCTTCAATTTCAACGACAACCATAGAAACCATCTACACCGTACACTTGTCAAATCAGGAGGGAATGTAGGTAATGTTGAGTTGCTCCTCTACCCCCTAATGATGACTTAATAATGAACGCCTATGTACGTAAAAATGATAAAAAATTATAATTTTTATGTAATGTTGAATTGATCCTCCACCCCCAAATGATGAGTCAATAATGAACGCCCATGGACCTAAAAATGACAAAATTTTATAATTTTTATATCCATTTTAAAAATACAGTTGATATTTACAGTGCATAACTTCTACAACTATCTTATATTTTCCTCCTCTTGATAGCATCTATTTGGGCTATGGAAGTTTAGCATTTATTTGAGCATTCATTTCTGACTTAGTACAGTAACCTTTACTTACCCTGACATGATCCTCTATAGCTCTCAAATTCTAACTTCCAAACTTGCAAAAGCAGCAGGTGTTGCCGCCATGGCTTTTTTAGGTTGAGAGGAATAATATAGTTCCCTCTCTGCAATAATTATATGTTAAGTACGTCTGAAACGTTACATAAAGGAAATAAATATTCCATCCTTAAGGAACTGTAGAATAAAACAGGAGGAAAACAATGACTTGGTAATTTATTGAGGCCGAACCTGAAAATCAATACAATAAAACAGGAGGAAAACGATGACTTGGGTAATTTATTGAGGCTGAACCTGAAGCTCATTACGTATTACTTGACAGTTTTAAGTTCTGTCCAGCGATGCCAATCTCTTCAGCATGTTGAGAATTTGCCTGAACACGAACTCTATTTTCTCTTCAAACATTTTTGAAAATCCTACCCTTGAAGTTTAACCGATTCCTGAAAGGATTTGTAGGATTTAGGGTTTGAAAAGGAAAATGACCTGAAGGTGAATGTATGAGCTACGGAGGGTTACAAAATCTTAGCTACAAATTAATGTAATCGAATCTGATAATATACAGAAAGATAGTAGCTGTAGGTAAACATCTGTTCTTAACATCATCGAACACTGCACAATCTTTAGTACGAGCTACGCAGGGATACAAAATCTAAGTTACAAATTCATGTAATTCTAAGCCAGTCTAATTATATACAGAACCGATAGTAATGCTGGCTCAATCCAGTATAAGACAACTATTTTATCTTGAAAATCAGTAATGAGATTGTAGAATGCTTATGTGGAATCAAAACTCAACGGTTAAATTAATTCCCAGGGTTGTAAATATTCCATATATTGTGACTTTATGCGTTGAGGATTAATGGGCAGGCATGTAATTCCACTTTAAATTTTCCATTGCACTTAAAATTAATGAAGTATGTATGTATAAGTGGTGTTAGATACCGGTAGAAGACAGTGAGGATAAGGTTAAATGTGGTTAGGTTGTATCAGAGTAAGATAGGTAACTGTTTAGTAATTATACTTCATTTTCAGTTTTAAATTTTTATGGAGAAGTTAAAACTTTTTATTAATTAGACTTTTCCAGTAATCTTATCTGAATCCAGTTATCAATTTTATTGATGTAATTGCAATTTTTGGTTAATGGATTTACATTTTATCAATTTTATTGATGGAATTGCAATTTTTGGTTAATGGATTTACATTTTATTGCAAAAATGGATTGAATCTCCTCAAAAATCTATATTGCATTTGGATTATGCAATTTAAACACATATCAATATGCAATTCTTCCAAATTTGTAATCAGATTTTAGGTCAAAATGTTTAGAAATAAATGATAAAAAAATTTCAAATCTTAATAAGTTTAGATTATACTAATTAATTAAAATTAAAATTTTGTCATATTAAATTTATATGACAAAGAATTAGTGGGAAAAAAAATTAAGCTATTATAAAGATGTAATCAACCCTATTCTAGAAGATCAAAATTATCTATTTGTTTTGTCAAGTGTAAAGAAAAATAAGCATTGCTAAGATAAGATCAAATTCTCACTAGCTCCATAGTGAAACTGGGTGTTGGTTAATCCCTAAAAGGTCATGGGATGAAAGAGTGTGTCACCTTTGTGACACTAAGAAGGTTGAAGATGAAAATCACTTTCTCTTATTTTAAAAATATTTGTCACACTACCAACCTTCCTAACCTCTTAACTCAACAAAAATATGGTGATCTTGGAAAGCTTCTCTCAATGCTTTTCTAGCACACAAACAAAATTCTAAAGAATCTCCAGTATTCACTTACCCTCTTAAGGTCTCATAGACCAATTCGGTCTTAGTGGAGGTTAATCATCATCATCATCATATATGTTGGAATTGAAAGTTTGTTTAAGATTTTTTTCATTTTTACATAAAATTTGATCATACTAAATTTATATATGGTGGAATTGAAAGTTTGTTTACCACTTTTTCCATTTTTAATCTATTGAGTTTTACATATTTTTTAAGTTTTTTACTTTTTCAGGTAACTACTAACTTTGTAATCCAGCAATTTAATTGTTGGTAAATTATAATTTTGCATTGTTTAAATCTAGTTTTTGAATTCATAAATAGTTTCAAGTTGATCAAAAACTCCAAAACAACCACTAAAATCTACAATTCTAACTATGAAATATGTAATTTCAATCACTAAAATTTATAATTCTAACTATCCTTTTAAATTTCTAATCAAATTTCAAACAAAACTCACCACAAAAACCTATGAAAAAAAGAGTAAAAACATAAAATCTTTAAATTAAACTTTTTTAAAATAAAAAATATAACTTTTTAAATTCCTGGATTCAAACCAGAGAAAAGATGGTTAATAATTGCTACTTACACCATTTTAATATGCATAATAAATCACAGCGGGGCTGTCTACCTGTTCTAGGTTTTGGTTGTCTAACTGTACTCTATAACGGGGTTGTCTAACTGTACTTTCTGTCATATGACAGTTGATAGTCTCGTGATGTAAGGTGACATATTCAACTTGAGATCGGTGCTAAATTGCATTTATATCTCCACTGTCCAGTTTTCGGCGGGTACTGGGAGATTTGACGCCCTGTCCAAACCAGTCCCCAGTGAATTGCGGACCCATTTTATTTTGTCGTGTATAAACGCTTCAAAGAAAGAGTGATGTTTACCAGTTGCTAATCTCTTTGCAAATTAAAATTCGGAATTCATAGTACTTTAACCTGGGAATTCTTCCCAGAAATTTGTGAAACAACTAGATGCAAAGGCGGTACAGGATATCCCAATGGCTAAGAGGCTCTAGCAATTAAAGCGAGCACCACCGCTTGAAACACTTGTGCTCAACCTTGACTACACAAATATGTTAGTAAAGGCTAAAGAACCCAAAGACATTTTGAACAATATGGGTCACACATAGGTTTGAGGCCTCCTTATATCTATTAAATGGTACCCAAAAAAAATTAACAATAAAAATCATTTGTAAATTTGAAGACGATAGAAGAACAATATTGGATAATTCGCTAGAATTTGGTGGTGTTTATCCTCTTAAACAAATCTCACCATATGCTTCAATGTTCCTATCATTTATACATGTATTTATTTATTGTTTTTCTGTATTTTTTTTTTTTTTAGAAATTTTGGGATTTGACTTCAAAATACTTTAAAGGATAGTTGTTGGGGCATGGTGATCAAATTTGAAGAGCTACTTTTAATTTCAAGTTGAAGGGTATATATTTATTCCACCCTGTCATGATGAAAAGTTGAAAAGGTATACAAATTAACTAGAAACTAGATAGATAAATTGAAATTAAGTAAGAAGTAATAATAAGCGTACTTTGTCATGGTGGCTGGTGCGAGAGGAGTCATTATTGATCCCGGGGGGGGAATTGAAATTAGTTATGCATGGAGTCTGGGTTCCACCACCAACAATCAAGCAAAAGAATATGCTCTCCTCAAAGAGGTACAACTCGCCAAAGAGGCTCGGATTCAGAGCATAATTATCATTGGCGACTCTCTAAACACCATTCGTTGCATGATCAAAGGAAGCCTCCCAAAAGACTCAACTTGGAAACATCATCAAAAAAAAGAAGCCATATATTGGCTAACATACCACAAGTGCCATTCCGCCACGTATTAAGGGAAAACAATAGTTTGGCTGACTCACAAGCCAACCTAGCCGTCATTAATTCAAAAGGGTCGATTCGGATCAATGGGAGGTTATCTCATCAACCCATACCATAATTAATGAAGGATAATACAAGTGCATTGCATGATAACCGAGTGTCATACCCATGCATGAACCAAGACGCCATCTCAACAGGGGCCTCCCTCGCCTCATAGCTAGCACATGCTTGGTCGTACTGATCCAGGTGGATATCGGTGGCCACCCACCTTTTCCAACTGGCTCAAAATAGTTTTCTGGCAATTTTGGTAATTTACTATTTTTAGCAGTTTTTCGGGTTCTGAACTTCCGGCGCAGTTTTAAGGCCCTAAACAATGTTTTTTGGGCATCAAACTCCGACGAATATTGGTTCATTTTGGACCATGATATTCGTTGTCAATAGTTGTAGTCCTCAGATAGATCTTTATAATGATGTAATGTGCGCCTAAAATGAAGATCGTATGCAAAAGTTACGACCTCGGGAAGTTGATGTACTAACTTACCCAAACGAGGCCCACATGAATTTTGGTGTTTCATCTCCCAAGGTTAGATTTTTGGATGTCTAGGGTTTTTGACATTCCGGTTTTATTGTAAAAAGGCCTTTAGAGCCTCATTGTAACCATCTTCTTGCGAATGTGAGTAGACGTCACATCTCTTCTCAGAAATAAGCTGCCACCATTTTAGCGAGTCTTTCACTCTGTATTTTTACAGTCTCTATACATTTATTTCATTAATAGAAATCGTGTATTATTGCATCTCCGTGTTTATGGTTGCACCTCTGATACATTTCTGTTATATTATTGGATATCTGCGATATCTCTGTGCATTTCTTTATTATATCTCCGCTCTCATTTTGTGTCGAAAATAATCTAGATCAGTGGTATCAGAGCAGGCTGCTCTTGATCATTTTTTCAGTGCATGTCCCCAACAAGGTCTGAGTATAGCAAGTTGGGTCTCGAGCTTGTCTTTCTTGAAGACAATCGCTCTCGCACGCCTAAGAAATACTCCATGGCGGAAGAAAAGAAAAATGACGGAGCAAACGATCCTATCAATCTGTTGCTTGAGAAAGCTCTCACGGGACAGAGGGACGAAATGATGGAGAATTTTCCCACATCCTTCAATGCCTGCCAATAGCAACAGACGCATCTTCATCAAACAACCACTTTGGAAGCACCTCTCCTTTCAAGGTACAGGTTAATTTTGATATTCTTGTATTTGAAGGTCAGATAGATGCGGATGCCCTAGACAAATGGTTAAATATGTTAGGAGGTTATTTCTCTGTTCATAATTTTTTTGACAGGGAAAAGATCACCTTTGCACTCCTTAAAGCTCTCCCCCATGTCAAACATTGGTGGGAAACTTACTGGGAGCAAAGTTCCATAGAGAAGTCTGGAATATATGGGGTCAAGCCCACTAGGGATTTTTATGTGGATGCGGTAAAGGAACAGTATTACCTTGTTGGCAACTATGAGGACCAGTACATGAGATGGACCACACTGCGGCAAGAGAGGGGCCAAGCAGTTCCAGAGTTCACCCATACCTTCCATACCTTAAGCACCAATCTGGTTATCAAAGACTCTGAACGGCATTTGGTTCTAAAATACCGTGGGGCTCTACACAGATACATCCAAACTGAAATGGAATTTCTGGACATCTCATCACTCGGTGTTGCTTATCAATATGTTGTTAAAATCGAGCAGAAATTTAAGCACCAGAACAAACGAGAGTTTGGGTCTGCAAATCTGCAACAACCAAAGTATGATAAAGACAGCCATAATAAACAGTATCCCAAAAACCAGTCCAAGCCACATGAAAAGAAGAGTCACGGGAAGACAAAGAAGGACACCGAAAAATGGTGCAATTTCCACAAAATCCCCTAGCACAACACTGAGGAATGTCTCTCAAAAAAGTCATTGGTGGCCGAGATCAAAGACAAGGACCTAAAACCTGATTCATAATATGATTATGAAAATAATGGTAAAATACAGATCATCGACGCAGACCCCATTGCTATTGTCGCTACCGCAACAATTCAACCAGAAGAACCAACAGATCCTGGAGAGGGGGAGTGCCTTTTTCACTCACAAATGTGGGTGAAGGGGACCCCACTGCATTTTATTGTTGATAGCGGAAGCCAGAAGAAACTCATCTCAGCAGAAGTCGTCAAACAGTTGGGATTGTCGACAACACCACACCCGCAACCATACAACATCGGGTGGCTTCGCCAAGGACAAGATCTTCGTGTTAGCCAGGAGTGTCGATTGTCATACGACATCCAACCCTTCAAGGATGAGTTATTATGTGATGTTGTCTCATTGGATGTATGTGATGTTCTCTTGGGCCAACCATATATGTGGAAGCGCCATGTTGTTTATTAGTCTCGACCCTGTAGTGTCATTGTTACTTTGAGGGGTCATCTCTACAAAATACCAGAGTTAGTTCCAACTATTATCCCACCTAAACAGTGTCACAAGGTAGTATCTCATACTACACAATTCATCTTCTTCACAATATGTTCAAAGGATGAACAGAAGGATACTGCAACCACTACAGCCTCGGCCCAAGCACCTTCTATCCAACAGAAACAGGTCAACAAGATTCCAGCAAAGTGTAAAGATTCCTTCTGCACACAGGCAACTCATGTTGTCAGATTAGTTAAAAAGGACCAACCCTTCCAGCCACATGTTCTTGACAACCTTCAACAAGCTAAGCAATGCAACTTCCCCCAACAAGGCAAACAACTCATCAAGATGCAAATTCAACAAACGCTTTTCCCTCTCCCCTGTGCACTCAACGCAATGGAGACCATTGCTTCCTAAGGAGGGAGGATTGACCCAAATTTATATCGGTGGCCACCCACCTTTTCCAACTGGTTCAAAAACAGTTTTCTAGAATTTTTGGTAATTTACTATTTTTGGCAGTTTTTTGGGTCATGAACTTCCGAAGTTGTTTTGAGGCCCTAAACGATGTTTTTTGGGAATCAAACTATGACGATTAATACTCGGTTCCAAACCATGATATTCACCATACATAGTTGTATTCCTTGGATAGATCTTTCTAACGATGTATTGTGCGCCTAAAACGAAGATCGTATGCAAAAGTTACAACCTCGGGAAGTTGATGTACTGACTTACCCAAACGGGGCCCATGTGACTTTTGGCGCTTCATCTCCCAGGGTTAGGTTTTTGGATGTCTATGGTTTTTGACATTCCTGTTTTATTGTAAAAAGGCCTTCAGAGCCTCATTGTAACTATCTTCTTGTGAATGCGAGTAGCCATCACATCTCTTCTCAGAGATAAGATGCCACCATTCTAGCGAGTCTTTCACTCTGTGTTTTTACAGTCTCTGTACATTTCTTTCATTAATAGAAATTGTGTATTATTGTATCTCTATGTTTATGGTTGCATCTCTGATACATTTCTATTATATTATTGGATATCCATGATATCTCTGTGCATTTCTTTATTATATCTCCACTCTCATTTTATGTCAAAAATAATCTGGATCACGTACCTTCATAAAACTCAACCCTAGTCTGCACATGAGAAAGGTGGGATTAATCTTTTGAAGTACCATTCAGCTATGTCGAGGACAATTTTCGTAGCATTGGAACTAGGTTTGGCTTCTGCGCAAGGACATCCACCTCGTCTGAGAGCCATTATGAGGAGATATGGCAACTACTGAACATTTGAAGTCTTTAATCTCAAATGCAGGTGAACACCATTCTTATGGGTGAGCAATGTCAAAAGATTTCAAGTTCAGTGTGTCAGGGCAGAATTCACAACGAGGGTGGCAGATGCACAAGGTGGTAAGGCTTCTTAGGGCTCTTGTCCTCTACCCAACAATGTCAAGAAACCTCCTGAAGAAGGTAAGCATAGATTACAATTAAATATAGCATCAAGAATTAATTAACACAATAACTTGTAAACAGGTAGCAGGAAGAAGGACATAGGTGCAGAAGATGGATTTCCTGGGCAATTGAATGTAATTAGGCGTTATACTTGGGTGTCAGTGCCCAATTGTGTTGTTGGGTTCGTTGAGTGCAGTATGGATCCTCCCAATCGTGGTAGTCACAACAATCCCTCTCATTTTGGAAAAATGCCTCCCCATAAGAAACAGGCTCGTGTTCAGGAGGTAAAATCAGACACACTAGAGCAGGAAATACAACAACTCCAAACCGCATATTAGAATTTGACAGCCCAAATCTCATACAATTTGGACATCCTCATACAACACAAAACAACATTGAATCAACAACATGATGAGCTTCATGCAATCAGGATGCAGATCGAACATCTGCAACTCCAGGGAGCTCTAGCCCCTCCAAATATTGAGGACTCACCTTCTAACAGTGGGTCATCGCTAATAGTGGACCAACCTCAAATTGACTTGAACAGGTCAGCACAGGATGCATGAGTAGAAGAATCAAAGCATCCCAACAATCCTCAACCGAGTATCTGAATGTTTTACAAGTTCATATGTATCTTAGGCCTTTTTTATCGAATAATTAATTACAATTTTTAGTGTAATGTATGTAATCAAAGCCGAGAATGAACATGGGATAGTAAGGCAGGACTTGAAATGTTTAGGAGGAAAGAACTGTCTTTGGACTTTTTTCTACTCTATGTATCTTCTCTACGTGCTTCGGCCACAATTTTTTATTAATATATTATCCTCTAGTTTTTATCAAAAAAATAAAACAAACATATGTTGTAAATTTCAAATATAACTTTTTGATGGGTTATGTATACATTAATAATATTAAAAATTCCTAACAATTGAGCCATGTTTTATTTGGGGGAATTTCATAATGTTAAAATTGACAATATAAAACTTTAAACACAATCACAAAATCAAACATTTTTGTGAACACCCATATAAGAGAGGATGTAATCTATGTATCTATATGATGCGTGAGCACTACATCTTATATTCATATTTTGAGTATACCCCAATTTTACTTAACCATGGGAGCCATGTTCATTATAGATCTCATTAGAAAAGAAGAAATCATAATGGATTTTGAGGCCTTGTTGGAGGGTGATAATTCTATCAAAATACTATAAAAACAATGAAGAGACCCTACTTCCATTATAGGCCTCTAGGAACATTGTTGGCACCATAAGTGTTTGTAAGACCATGTGCACGCACCACAAGTGTTCTAAGGTCTACATGTGCCACAAGTTTTGTACCGTGCAACACCAATATTCAACGTACATCGACTAGTTTCTACTTCACCTATGCCAACCATCTTAAAGTGCATGCGCCAACTTTAGTGCCACACAAAGACTTGTAAGAAATCACGCATGCATATCGAATCATGCTTGAGGTTTTTAGTGAGCTAACAAATTTGTTATCATTGCCTTGCTTATGTAGAGATAAAAGGAATGCACGTAGACTAGTAATGGTTGTTCTTTTAGTACATTGTTCTTTGGGTTGGATGTTCAATGTTGATTGTTGAGTCTTCATTGTAATTATGAGGTTGTTTGCTAAATACCAAATATTTGAATACACAAACACCACACAAGATCTAGAGAACAATATAGAAAACCCATGCACTTTATTATTACGAAAAACCCTTAGGGTATGGCAACCACTGTTCACTTGCCTTTTCGAGGGGGCAATCTCCTAATGAGCTACCACTCCAAATACAATACTTCTTGACTCCCCCATTGCATTGCTTGAACCCCTTTATATAGTGCTATCAACTACCTAAAAATATTCTAGAGGAGAAAACTTCTAATAAGTCCTCTTACATTTATTACATTCACACTAGACCTTAGTTACTAAAAATGGCCTTTATACATCCCAATACTTATCTACTATTATTCCCCTTGGGTACCTCCCTAGGTACCCCATATTATTCCCCCTAACTACACTACATTCCACCCCCCTTATAAAAATGTTGTCCTCAAAGTTTGTTATGAGGGTGTACAACCAAACACCAAGGTCCCATGGATAAGTGTGGACCCTAATGTTGTAGGTTGAAGAACCAATATCCCATGTAGAAGTGCTAGCCACCAAGTTGAAGTAGTCCAAGCTCAACCGTAAACCTGGATCCCATTTAAAAGTGCTAGCTACCAAGTTAAAGTAGTCCAAACTCCATTGTAAACCTTG
>ML776567.1:1359811-1384263 GCA_009831015.1 Picea engelmannii
TATTGATAGTCAAATTGTAAGATTTTAAAAAAGATTTGTGAAAAAAACTTGTATTTTATTAGGTTCTGCTATGGTATATATATTAGTTGCTATGGTATATATATATTAATTGTCATTGTAATAGATATTAAAAATCTTGATGAAAGAGAATAATATTTCATTAAATGCTATTTTAGTAAATCAGTTATTTATTTATTTATTGTAAAAGTTTAAAAGATTTGGTGAAAGAAACTTATATTTCATTAAATGCTGCAATTATTTGTCAGTTTTCAGTTTTGTTAAAAGATTTGATGAACGAGATTCTGAATATCACAAAACTGTTATATTTTACATTCTGTCATCTTAGAGTTGATGGTCTTGTAATGGAAGGTGACATCTTGAATTTGAGTTTGGTGTTTAATTGCATTTATATTTTTACTGTTCAAACCAGTTCCCCGTGTGTTATGTTTAAAAGATTTGATGATTTCTGAATATCATAAAATGTTGTAGGATAAAAGTTCAGAGTGATTATTTCTATATAATCAAAATACCATAAAGATTTTTCAGAGCATGTTGAATCCATTTTTACATTTAAATCTGAATTTAAAAAAACAAAAAACTAATAAATTCATGCAGATTTTTCAGCATGTTGAATCCATTTTTACATTTAAATCTGAATTTAAAAAAACAAAAAACTAATAAATTCATGCAGATTTATGTCAACCAAAACATTTTATAAAATAATTAAACAATCCCTCACAAAACTGATATACTGTACTTTCTGTAATATGACAGTTGATAGTCTCGTGATGTCATATTCAAGTTGAGATCGGTGTTTAATTGCTTTTATATCTCCACTGTCCAGTTTTCGGCGGGTACGGGGCGATTTGACGTCCTGTCCAAACCAGTCCCCAGTGAATTGCGGTCCCATTTTATTTTGTCCTGTATAAATGCTTGAAAGAAAGAGTGCTGTTTACCATTTAATAATCTTTTTGCAAATTAAAATTCGGAATTCATAGTACTTCAACCTGGGAGTTCTTCCCAGAAATTTGTGAAACAACTAGATGCAAAGGTGGTACAGGATAGTTGAGCAATAAAGTACCATTTGTGCAATAACATTTGCTGTTGGAAGAATTAAGCCACAGCTTTGGTGGTACAGGATATCCCAATGGCTAAGAGGCTGTAGCAATTACAGCGAGCACCAGCACTTGAAACACTTGTGCTCAACCTTGACTACACAAATATGTTAGTAAAGCTAAAGAACCCAAAGAAATTTTGAACAATATGCGTCACACATATGTTTGAAGCCTTCTTAAAATAATTCGCTTAAGTAATATGAGAATTTGGTGGTTTTTATACTCTTAAACAAATCTCACCATATGATCTCAATGTTTCATATATAAGAATTTGAACCTGTAATCTCTTAAGAGGAAACACATGTTCTTAATCATTAGGCCCACTCAGATATTTGTGAGGGCATGGTGATCAAATTTGAAGAACTATTTTTAATTTCAAGTTGAAAGGTATACATTCATTCCACTCTACCATGATAAAAATTTGAAAAAGTATACAAAATTAACTAGAAACTAGATAGATAAATTGAAATTAATTAAGTGATAATAAGAATAATTTGTCGAGACAGTAGGTACGAGAGAAGTCAATATTAATCCCATTGGAGAAAATTGAAATCAATTATGCATGGAGTTTGAGTTCCACCACCAACAATCAAACGGAAGAATATGCTCTTCTCAAAAGAGTACAACTAGCCAGAGACTCGGATTCAAAGCATAATTATCATTGGCAACTCTCTAAACATCATTTGTTACATGATCAAAGGAAGCCTCCCAAAAGACTCAACTTGAAAACATCACAAGTGTCATTCCGCCACGTATTAAGGGAAAACAATAGTTTCGCTAACTCACAAGCCAACCTGGTCATCATTAATTTAAAAGGGTCGATTCAGATCAATGGGAGGTTATCTGATCAACCCATACCATAATTAATGAAGGATAATACAAGTGCATTGCATGATAATCAGGTGCCATACCCATGCATGAACCAAGACGCCATCTCAGAAGGGGCCTCCCTCGCTTCATACCTAACACATGCTTGGTCATACGGTCATGAAGCTCAAGCCCGGTCTGCGCATGAGAAAGGTGGGATTAATCTTTTGAAGTACCATTCAACGATGCCGAGAACAATTTTTGTAGCTAAGTTTGGCTTCTGCACAAGGACATCCACCTTCTCTGAGAGCCATTATGAGGAGATCTGGAAACTACCGAACATTTGAAGTCTTTAATTTCAAATGCGGGCGAACGCCATTCTTATGGGTGAGCAGTGTCGCAAGATTTCAAATTCAGTGTGTCGGGGTAGAATTCACGACTCGGGTGGCAGATGCACAAGGTGGTAAGGCTTCTTAGGGATCTTGTCCTCTACCCAACGAAACCTCTTGAAGAAGGTAAGCATGAATTACAATTAAATATAGCATCCAGAATTAGTTATCACAAAAACTTGCAGAAAGGTAGCAGGAAGATGGAGATACGTGCAGAAGATGGATTTCCTAGGCAATTGAATACAGTTAGGCGTTATACTTGGGTGTTGGTTCCCAATTGTGTTGTTGGGTTCGTTGAGTGCAGTACAGATCCTTCCAACCGTAGAAGTCACAACAATCCCTTTCATTGGTCAAATGTCTCACCATAAGAGACAGGCTCGCGTTCAGGAGGTTAAATCAGACACACTGAAGCAGGAAATACAACAACTCCAGACTGCATATCAGAATTTGACAGCCCGAGTCTCATACAATTTGGACATCCTCATACAACACAAAACAACAATGAATCAGCAACATGATGAGGTTTATGCAATCAGGACGCAGATCGAACATCTGCAACTCCAAGTAGCTCTAGCCCCTCTGAATATTGAGGACTCACCTTCTAGCAGTGGGTCATCGCCAATAGTGGACTGACCTCAAATTGACTTGAACAGGTCATCACAGGATGCAAGACTAGAAGAATCAGAGCCTCCCAACAATCCTCAACTAAGTATCTGAATGTCTTACAAGTTCATATGTATCTTAGGCTCTTTTTACCGAATAATTACTTACAAGTTTTGGAATGTAATATCTGTAATCAAAGCCCAGACTGAACATGGGACAGTTAGGCTAGGACATGAAATGTTTAGGAGGAAAGAATTGTCTTTGGACTTTTTGCTACTCTATGTATCTTTTCTACCTGCTTCAACGACCATTTTTTATTAACATATTATTCTCCAGTTTTTATCAAAAAAATATAACAAACATACTTCGTAAATTTCAAATATAACTTTTTGATGGGTTATATGTACATTAATAATAATAATTCATAATTGTAACACCTCAAGGTTGAGCCCCTGCTAAATTGTAATCATGTTTATAGGTTGGTGGGTCAAGTGTTTATAAGTTATAGGACTTAGGTGTTTATGAAGAGCCAAATGCTAAGGCCAATGAGCTTGATTTTGTATATGTAAATACTCACATCATTAATAAAATTGCATCGTTGTGTGTAGACCGACCACAAAGAAAGTGTTTATGGGGGACTAAGCTCCACTAGGTAGGGTAAGAGAAGGGGCTAAGTGTCTAGGAATAGGGGCTAAGCTAGAGGGCTTACCCCTAAAGGGATAATAGTATATTATTATTCCCAAATGCTAAGGTTTTGTTGTCTTAAGTTCATGGGAAAAGGGAACTAGTATTAAGTGGAGCTCTTGCAGCTTTAGGAAGACATGTGTCAACCTGGGCGCATGCAGGTTTTAGGTGGGAAAGTCAGCTCGTTGGGGGTTTCCTCACGATCGTCGTCACTCTGCAAGTCTTCCATACTCCCCACTGATGCACACAGTGAGACAGGGAGAGCCTTGAAACAACCAACCATTGTTTCCATGGTCGATCTCTGCAACTTCTAAAACCCGCTCACCTGTGTTATGAAGCTAATCGTTTTTCCTGTGAAGGACAACATGACTGCGTAGTGTCTGAGCCATATCGCGCCTTATCTTTGTTGTTGTTTCCCACGTCTTCTCTGGACTGATGTGGCTTGTTGTCATTACCAGAGCCCATATCCAATTTTTTTTGTGGTGGTTACTTGCTGGACTTAGGAGCTGAATAGAAGAGGCAGGATGTCAAGCCTGTGAGAAACTCTCTCCAGGTGAGAGAGTGTGTTGAGGAAGTGAGTTCTCCTGGAGGGAGTCCTGTAGCAGCTACAATACTCTGAGACTTCTGGTCCAGCCTGTTGTTGAAGCCCTGGAAGGGAGGTGGACAGTCGATGGACTTGTGATAGTGAAGGTGTACACTCTCGGGGTGGGACAGGTGTGTAGGGAATGAGGGTATGTGGGTTGTGGGTGTAAGTGGCTCATGGGAGAAAATCATTCCTATTGATCTATGCGACTTTCTTGTTGTCCTTGCCAAGCCTAGGAATCCCTTTCTCGGTGGAGTTTAGTCTCAGCTCGGGGGTGACCCACTACTGAGCAATGAGCAAGGTGGTCTAAGACTGGGAGATTCATGGAAGGTTTGCATGCAGTTGGTGGTCATCTATTGAAAGATAAGTACCAAATCTTTGTTCTTTGTATGATGTGTATCTTGAAATCAAGTTATAATGTTATTAGAATTGTTTGTATATATATTTCCTATATGTTTTAATGTTGTTTATGCATGAGTAGGTGTATGAAAAAAATGCTATAACTGTTTAAATTGCATTATATGGATATGTTTATAAATATATTTGGTATCAGAGATAAAAAAGAAAAGAAAAAGTTGATTGGGTGGCATTACTCGGCAGAGGTTGAGGGTCGGGGACGCTACAAAATTGTATCAGAGCCAAGGTTTCAATAGTGAGCTTGGATGGGCCATGTCAGTGGAAGTTGAAGAAAAAGTTTCGAAAAATGATTGTTGTCGAAATGGACAAAATTCAAGTTCAAAGCCCATGGTTTCAACAATGAACCTGGATGGGCCACGAACGAGGAATTCAGAGTAAATGTATAGAGTGCCAGAAGGGCGTTGAGAGAACACTTAGATTATGTTCAGAAGCACATGAGGTATAACGGTTTGAGAAATGGCCACAGAGAAACCACAATAACCATGGTGTTTGGTCGTGGGATCTGTTCAGGAGAAGGAGGATCCTTCACAACCGTCAGAACTGGAGAAAAGTGCATGAAGGTTAACCTCCAAGTCATTCATACTTTGCGACTTCGGTGAAGTTTATGTGTTATAAGAGAAAAAGGGGTCCAAGTCCGAAGCTCCAAAGTCCCGAAGGGGATCTACACCGTAGATCCGGGGGGGGGGAGTGTTTACCTTTGGATTTTCCCAAGGACGAGTCAAAATCGTAGAGATAAGCCACGTGTTGACAGGTTGGCTTGTTTGGGAATTCGGTGTTCGGGGAAATGGTGTGTGTTGATGCGCAAAATCTCGAAGTCCCGAAGTCCGGAGTTAATCTAGACCGTTCATCAAAAGGTACATGTGTCGGCAGATCAGATTGTTCGAGAATTTGACATTCAGGAGAAACAAGGTGTGAATAGAGTGGAAACTCCCGAAATCCCAAAGTCCGGAGTTAATTCAGACCGTTCGTTGAAAGGAACGTGTGTCAGAAGATCTTGTTTGGGAGTTTGGTGTTCGGGAGAATTGGAGTGTGTAAGTGTAAAATATTTCGAAGCCCGAAGTCCCGAAGTGACATGGCCTACTAACGTCACAAGGGATGACGTGGACACATGCGATGTGTGCCAAGTGTCAGTGAGTTAAGAACCTTTGGAAGATAGAAATTCCAGTTAGAACGTGACACATGCCACCCATTTGATTGGGCCACATGTCTGCTTCTAGTATTTCGCCATGTGGCACTCCTCTTGAGCATGGGTAGTGGGGCCCTAATGAATACATAAAGTAATTAAAAACCTTGGCGAAGAATCTAACCAGATCGGGCCCATGATAACTTGATCCCAGTAGACGCGTGGTGCCAGATAGTGAAGTCCGAAGACTTGGTACTCTAGAGGAAAGGTCTTACAATTAACAATGGGTAGAGAGCTCCCAAAGGATCGAAGGCTGGAGTTAATCCCAACCGTTGGTCACACGAGACACGTGGGGTCAGATCCCAAGGT
This sequence comes from Picea engelmannii, assembly GCA_009831015.1. Lineage (NCBI taxonomy): Eukaryota > Viridiplantae > Streptophyta > Pinopsida > Pinales > Pinaceae > Picea > Picea engelmannii. The sequence continues at coordinate 1,365,902 of ML776567.1, forward strand.
CCGGAGACTCGACATTCCGGAAGAAATGGTTCGTGATGGAATGGGAGGAAAAAATCCCCGAAGTTTCATAGTGCCAAAATAACGTGACGTAATGATGTCACCAAGGGTGACGTGGAAATATTCAGAGATTCACAGTTCGGGAGTTTTAGAGTGTGTAGATGTGAAATCCTCCGAAGTCCTAAAACCCCGAAGCATGAGTTTCGTAGTAAATATCAGTCATTGATGTTGGGAAGTTGTGGACCCTTCATCCTCCCCACTTCGCGAGTTTGGCAATTCGACATTCGAGGAGATTTGTTGGAATGTGCTTTGGAAACCGCCAAAGCCCAGAGTCCCCGAAGCTCATATCCACCGTATATCTGAGAAGGAATGTGGACTGTAGATCCACCGCTCTTCGTGCGTTTGACAATTTGTTGTTCCGTGATGTTTGTGAGGTGCGGAAAGGGAAACCTATGAAGCTCTGGAGCCCCGAAGTTTCAAGGCTTTGGATAATGTCCAAATCATTAGCATTGGGTCACATTTGTGGTCACATGCGAACCAAGGGATGAAGAAAAAGGGGCTAACGCCTGGAAATTGTTGCAGAACAGCGCTGGGCTTAGAGATATAAGCCCGAGAGGTTCTTGATCGACTAAGACCCATTGAAAATGGAGTCTGATATTCTTTTGTTGAATCAGATTGTTTAATTATTCGGGAAAATTATTAAGTCAAGTAACCTGACAAATTTCAATTAACTGCACATTTTGTAGAGTTAACAATTGTCAGAACTGAAGCGAATTGTTCCATAGTGCATAGAAATGGAGGAGGCACAAGACGCTTATAGTCAGGAGGATGAAGTAAGATGAATGGATTTCCATTTGGGAATTGAAGGATCGAACTCCAATGGACATGGAGAAGAAATAGATACAAACATGGGCATGATGAAAATCATTAAAAATTTGTGAAGAGATGTCCAAATTCACCAGGCATATAATGAAAGGCTTAAGAGAGACAAGGAGCAACATGAAGTTGATGTGGACCCTGGAAAGAATAGAAAAAAAAGTGGATAAGAAGAGTGGCTCAAGCAAATCGAGAAGTCACAGGCCTCCTTATGAGAAAATAAGAACAAGAAGTGTTAGCATACATCATCGTCACTCCCCGAGGCACTCCAAGAGAACACACAATAGTTCAAGTCCATCCCCTACCCAAAAACATAGGAAATCTGGAGTGGATGAACTAAAGGGAGAAATGAACAAGATCAAACCTCCTACTTTTGATGGAGAGCCCAAGAAAGATGAAGATGTTGAGGCATGGCTACTGGGCATGAGAAAATATTTCCAACTACAGAATTACTCTTCTTGTGCAGAAGGAAGAATTGACATCTATCAACTAAAAGGAAAGGCGCCCATATGGTGGGATCATCTTGTGCACGTGAAATATGTCAGGGAGAAAAATGTGACTTGGAAGGAATTCAAGAGGCATTTTGAAAAGAAGTACTTAACTAAGAGTTATTATGACAAGAAAATGAAAGAGTTCCTTGAACTCAAGCTAGAAAGTATGTCCATTGATGGGCATGAAAGAATATTCTTGGAGTTGTTGAAGTATGTCCCCTTCATCAAGGACGAGATAGATAATATTTAGAGGTATCTGAGTGGGCTTCCATCTTTCATCAGTGACAAGATCCAGTATGATGATCCCAAAACATTGGAGGAGACCATAAGGTGAGCTAAGTGCCTTTATGATCAACAAAAAGGAAAGCCTACTTTCCAAAAATCTTGGGAAGACAGGAGCAAGTTTAAAAGGGAGCAGAGGCAGAAGGGGAACAAGCCACCATTTTTTAGAAATAGTCCTCAAGGACAACTAGTTTTGAGAGAGCCCAGGATGACTAAAGTAGGTGGGCAAAGACCAAACCAGACACCTATGGAATGTTGGGGTTGTAAAGGAGATCATGGGTACAAAGATTGTCCTCACAAAGATGACAAAGTGAGAGTTGTTCACAATGTTCATCAAGCATAAATGGTAGAGGACATGGGCAGAAGAGTATCAAGGATCTATGCAACCCTGGACAACAAGCAAGATGAGTTTCAAGGCTATCGTCATTGTCGATATACCAGAGAGTTATAGTATGATGTTAAGCATAGATTGGTCATACAAACTTCAACGCTACTTTTCCACCGGTTGGTCTCACATGTGGTTTCCATATAAGGGTAAGGCGAATCAAATTCGAGTAAATAACACAGCCCACATGAAGCACACAATGACGAAATTGGAAGGTAAGAATGATCACATAAGTTTTTCACATTCCATCTTAGGTAATTACTTTTTTGAGACTAACTACGACTATTATGAGGCACATACATCTAAGGTACTGTTGGGATTACAATCTGAACTCTGCCCATGAACCCATAACAACCCTTGTACATTATTGACTAACCTAGGATTTAGTTCAACTAACAAAACAAAGATTCCTGACACGTGGACTATGTTCTTCGATGGCTCTAAGACACAAGATGGAGTCGGATCAGGATGTGTGTTAATTGATCCTAGGCAAGGTAAAACGCTCATATCATACCAACTAGAGTTTGAATGCACCAATAACATTGATGAGTATGAAGGCTTGGTTCATGGTCTTAAAAAACCATCAATCTAAAGGTGAAATATCTTTAGGTGTTCGGTGATTTTGAAATAATCATTCGACGGGTAAGAAACACCATTCATTGTTTGTCTCTGCATCTAAAGGCTTATTGGCATGAGATATGGAATTTTATTTACTCTTTTGACACATTTACTATTAATTCTATACCTCATGATAAAAATATAAATGCAGATATATTGGCCAATTTTTCATCTAGGTTCATGCCCCCTGATGATGGTTTTTCGGTTGAAATGTTTTTCAGGAACTCCATACCAAACAACATCACAAATTGGAGAGTATTCGATAGTGACACTCAAATTATCAATTTTCTCATTAGTTCGAACACTTTCCAAGAGGCAGTGATCGATGATGAAACACACGAGAAAGAGTTACAAACATATTGGGAAGAAGCAAACAAGGTAAAGACTAATTGTGTCCCGAAGAATTTTTTAACTCTTGAGAAATTGTTCGATTTGCAATCCAAGTTCAGGAGGTCAGCCAAACAAAAGACCAACAGTTCGAATATGATGCACTTCTTGGTCAATATTGGAACATATGAACAACCCAAATATGTTAATTTGGGCACATGTTGTTCAGAAACAAAAATACACACATTCACGAAACTGTTTAAGAAGTATCGATATGCTTTTGCTTGGACTTACAACTATCTAAAAACATATGATACATGTATAATAAAACATGTGATCCCTATTAAAGATGGTATCAAGCCATTCTAGTAGAAGCTCAGAAAGATACATCTGATTCTCGAGCCTCTTATACATAAAGAGTTAAATAAGTTTTTGGACACCCGAATCATTTTGAAGGTTCGACATTCGACTTGGGTTTCTAACATGGTCCATGTAAGGAGGAAGTCGAGAGAAATCATAATTTCCATATATTTCTGGAATCTAAATCGTTCTTCTGATAAAGACAACTACCTCATTCCTCCAATGGAACAAATCTTGCAATTTCTCTCCAGATCTGAGTTGTTTTCTCTATTACACGAGTTTTCACGATATAAGTAGGTTCTCATAGCAAATCCCAACCGATTAAAGACCACATTCTGGACCAAGTGGGGAATGTATGCTTATAGAAGAATGCCTTTTAGCTTGATGAACACAAGAGCTACATTTCAAAGGGAAATGGATATCCCTTTTAAAGGATTAATCGAATGAAGTGTGGTGGTTTATTTGATGATGTTATTGTCTATTTATAGATGAGAGAAGACCATTTGAAGAATCTAAAACAAATATTTGAACGATGTAGGAAATATGGGATTTCTTAAAATCCCAAGAAAATTGTCTTTGTTGTTTTAGAGGGATTTTATTGGGACATGTGATATCCAAAGATGGAATTTCGGCGGATCCGGAAAGGACAAAATCCATTCTACAAATTCCTCCACCTCACAACAATAAATCAATGCAGTCATTCTTTGGTAGAATTACTTTTGTGATAAGATTCGTTCCATATTTTGATGATATTGTGAAGCCACTTGTTGGCCCTTGACCAAGTTTTGAAGAATACTTGGTCATATTTGACCGTTTTTGGGACTTCGACAGCTTGCCAAATATGGAGCGCAACACGAAGCGAAAATTAGGGAAACTAGACCTATTTTTGGGTCCCTTTAGGGTTTTGGGTTAATGTAACGGGAAAGGGATGTCGGCCCGTGGGTTCACACACGTTTAGGCCCATTTTTGTAATCTACAAATAGATACTTAGGCAATGTAAGAAAAAAAGGGAAAAATGGGAGAGTAGTACATCTATGTGATAGCTTAGTGCCATAACTAGATCTGTGTGATCGGATGTATCTTGTAAATGCTCTGTGCATGATTGTAAGAAGCTCACAAGTTGTTTTGTGATGAAGTGCAAGGAAGAAGGATCTAGCGAGCTGCGTAGATCTTCTGTCCTGTGCGAAGCAAGGATTGTTGAAGCTCTGTGTTGTAATTGCTTGACTGAGATAATAAAGAAGAAGATCTTGTGGACGTAGCCCCAGGGTGGGGGTGAACCATTGTAACTTTGAGTATTGTGCTCTGTGCTTCGACCTAATGTATTTATCTCCTTCTTGGCTAAGTGTTTGATGTGATTAAATAGATTTAGTTATGATTTGTGCTTATGAGATAGGAATGAATGTTAGATCTGATATATGCTTAGTTCTTGGTCTGCTGAACCCGATCTATCTTGTTGTGGCTAAGTGTTGAATTATCTTAGATCTAAGTACTCACTACGATACTCTGTGCTATCTACAAAGTGTTGTAAGGGTTGAATATTGATGGATAAACCATGCTAGATGATTGTTGAGTGCTATAATCATAGATCTGTGTCCCAACTAAGGTTGCAGACATCTAAGTCCTACAACCACCCCTGCCTCTACCTCAGTTAAGACTTCATCTTCTTCACAGGTGTTGCCGAAAGGGCCGGTAGTTAGGGTTTTGTTGGTGCGCTTTTGAGCGTTGAACCCTGGGTCTGCCTCTGTGCCAACACCACTTCAAAGAATGATCAAGAAAGATGTCCAGTTTAAATGGACACCAATAGAGAAAGAAGCATTCGAGAAAATCAAAGCTGCCATAGCCCTTTCCCCATCTTTGTGAAGTCTAGGTTTACCAAGGATTTTTTGCTATACATGTTTGCGTCTGATCACTCCCTAGCAGTAGTGCTCGCACAGAAAGATGAGAAAGGAAACGAATATCCTATTGCATTCATGAGCATTGGATTACAAGGTGATAAAATGAACTACCTTTTGGTGGATAAGCAATATTTTTGTTTCCATAAATATATTATATAGTTAAGACCTTATATCCTAAAAAATCATACGAAAGTCATTGTCCCTCAACCAGAGGTCATGTCTCTTTTTGTTCAAAGAGAATTGGGAGAGAGACGAGGAAATTGGATGACGACCTTACAAGAATATGAACTTGAGTTAAAACCAACCAATATTGTGAAAGGTCAAGGCCTATGAAAACTAGTGACACAAGATGAAAGTGACAAAGATCAAGAAGAAGACGGGTGCCAAGATGAACCAACAATGTATACACAACAAGCTCCATACATCCCATCCATTGAAGGATCATATTATAACGATCTCAAATATTACTTGTAGTATGGCACAACTCCGGATCACCTTAATTCTAAGCAGAAGAGGGAACTTCGATTGAAATCCTTACAATATCAACTGCTACATGGCATCTTTTTTAGAAAAAACTATGACAAAGAGTTACTCTGGTGCCCCGAAAAGCAACATGTTGATAAGGTTTTAAATGATATGCATGATGGACTAGCCGATGTCCATTTTTCAAGAGACATGACTTCTCACAATGTGTTAAGAGTTGGATATTATTGCCCCATGCTTTTTTAAGACACCAATGCATACTCAAGAAGCTGCGAGGCATGCGAGAAAGTTGTAGGAAGAGAACACAAGTTGTTATTCCACTCCATCATATTGTTGTTGAATAACCCTTTGAACAATGGGGTCTGAACATCATTGGTGATATTAACCACCATTCCTCCAAACGACACAGATACATTCTAACCGCTACCGATTATTTTACACGCTAGATTGAAGTAGTACCATTGGTCAAAGTAAATGAAGCTGTAGTGATTAATTTTTTTGAACAAAACATCATCACAAGGTTCAGAGTTCCTAAATATCTAGTGTTTAATGCTGGAACTTATTTTTCATCTTTAAAATTATCTGAATTTGCATTAGAGAAAGGGATTATTTTGAAGTACTCTGCCAACTATTATCCCCAAGGTAATGGCCTGGAAGATTCCACAAACAAAAACATAATCCACATTCTCAAACGGACCGTGGTCAATCACCAGATAAATTGGCACAATGCTTTGCCGAATGCACTCTGGGATGATTGCGTCACTCCTAAGTCTGCCATAGGGAATTCTCCATATTTCCTTGTTTATGGGAAAGAAGTCAACTTACCCTCGAATATCTACCTTCCTTCCCTACAACTCACTCAACAATCCCGAGGAAGAGAGTGCCCCATCATTCAATGACGCATCAATACGTTGCTAAGTTTAGAAGAGAGTCGTGCTAAAGCCAAAAGAAAGTTTGAAGCTCACCAACAGACAGTAAACCGTTGGTTTGATAAGAAATTTGTTGGTGAGAAATAATTCCAAGTTGGGGATTTAGTCCTCAAATGGGACAAACCACACGAAGATAAAGTGAAACATTCAAATTTCCAGCAACTTTGGCTTGGTCCTTATGTTATCAAAGAAAATATTGGTTAAGGTACCTTCCAGTTGCAAAACCTTCAAGGGGAAGTTGATTCTCTCCCCGTTAATGGCCAATTTATCAAATTCTATATTAGTTAGCCTTCATGGTTGTTGTTCCCTTGTACATAAATAAACTTTTGAATTTTTCCTTTTTCCCCTTTTAGGTTTGTTTTTGTTTTTTACTTTCCGTTATTTTATGTTTGCTTCCTAGTATGTCTTTTTGGTTTTTCAGATCCTTCTTGAAAGTTTCTACCCTAATTTTGAGTTTCCAATACTTTAGTCCTAATCATTTATTTAAGTCGTAGAACATATAGGGTTAATAACCTGAAAATCATGTTACATGGTGTTTAATCCACATGTCAACCCAACTATGTAAGCCTTGTTTAGCATCTTCTCAAGTCAGATTTAGTGGAGTAACATAGTGTATTAATACATGAGAACAATGCATCGAAACAGAGAACGAAGGACCTCTACTTAAGAACAGATTGTCGCATTGGGTGAACTGAAAGAAAATGGTTTCAAAAAGGTGTCTGCAGTATTCCAGAAATCACAGCTCAGGAAGTTCTCTCATCTATAATCAAGTTAGAAAATATCACTATCACAAGTGTCATCCCTAGTGCCTTTAAAAGATAATTGGAATACCCCCATCCACCTCTATCTAAAAAAAAGAATCAAATTTTATAAAAGGTAAAGGATTGGGTAAAGGATTTCCATATCACATGGGACATGCAAGCATCTCGGTCGGGGCTATGGATTCTCACTGTCAACAAAGCAAGGCTTGTGACTCCGTCGGGGCTATTGATGCTCGTTGACAGCGGAACAACACTAGAGAAATGAAATATAACTTGTATTCTCAACATTCCTAATGTTTCTTTTTCGTCATAATACCTACACCTTATCCTTTATTCATTTATCATGTGAATAAGAAATAATTTGAAGGAAATATGGTTAAAGGAAAGGTCTCTCCCCTCTTTGTATCGTCTAAGTTATCTCAGAATCCAAGTTATGGGACCTATTAATTATCTCTTGAGACTGTTTGCGATGAATGCACCCCTCCCCAAAATATGTGGAAATATCATCTTACATATATTCATGGATTCACCCAGTGTGTCTCCATTTGTTGTGATAGGCACTACAACACTCCATTTTCCTTCTTTACATTGCAATTTCCCTTGCGAGAAAATGGAGCCCCTTCATTTATGTTTTGGAAATATCCTTCCATCAAATTATCTCTTTACCTCAATCCTTTTTGGGAAGTCATACTTACCTTGAGAAAGTAGTGGAAAAGGGAAGTTCTTGAAAAATTTATTTTTAAGCAAGTTTGGGAGAAATTGAAAAATTTTCTTCTAACTCGTTCAATGTACATCAAAGGAGTTCCCTCTAACTTCTCTGATTTACATCAGAGAAGTTCCCTCTAACTCCTCCCATGTACATCAGAGGAGTTCCCCTATTTACCTATGATAACCTTGTCTATCGCGCGAATTTCCATTAACTCTGTTGATGGAATCAAAGGAGTTGGTTCCAAATCCTTCAGTGCCCATCAGAGAATTTTCCTCCAAGTTTGCCAATACATTCGAAATACTTTGGGTTAAGTTCTCCGATGAACATCGGAGGAATTCCCACTAAGTTCTTCAATGCTCATCAAATAAATTTCATCCAATTCCTCTGATAATTAATATCCTTCCAACTCTGCATTAAACTTGAAAATTGTCGGTCCATATATTCACCAATAACCCATACTTTTCACTATTTTGTTAAGATGTTTAGGTGAAGAGAGATCTCTCCAGAATAAGATCGTGTCGAGTCATTGCATCCACTTTCACAACCTATCGAGATCCTCCATGTGGCATTAGGGCTCCAGGTATGTCTCAATGTTTATCATTTCTTGTTAGGGTTAGGTTTCCCCTTTGTTTTTATTTGTTTTTTCATACCTCCTTTCATATTTCCCCCCTCATCCTGTACTCCTTTGCAACCCAAATCGTATATATGTTATTAAAACACTGACCTTCACTATCTCTAGTATTTTTTTCTCCCCCTCTGAGACTAGCCTACACCAAGAATATTCGGGTTCTCCTTCCATCGATTGATCCTATTGGCTTACAAGTGCATATCATCACCCCGATCCAAGTTCTTCCTTCAAGAAAAATCACCCATGAAAAATCATATGTAGATATGATAGTTTCACACCACTGCCTTTAGTTTTTTTTTCATCAGACTTGTTCTTAGTAACTCCTTCAATAATATTGGAGGAATTCTTAGTAAATCTGATAATTCTCTATATTTCAAAATCTCTTAACTTAACTCCTCCAATGTGTTATCGGAGCAGTTGGATTTAACCCCTCTGATTCACATTGGAGGAGTTGTCCTCAACTATGTTGATTAGAACCATTTAAATCGACTTTTAACCTTGCTCTGAAGCCTTAGCATGAAGTTCCCCCCCAAAAAATTGAAGACTTTGACACTAATGCATCCTATACCCATCAAACAACTTGTTAGCAACTCCTGTGACTTGCATCGGAGGATTTAATTTCTAAACATCTGATTTTTCCTTATGAGCACATTTTTCACCCCTTCTTCCTCAAATTTTCACCAAATTACTCAAGCATGCCTGCCATAACTTTATCATCCTCAGATGATTAATATTCACCCAATGACAACCCCAATATATTTTCTAGTAGTGCAAATTCTTAATTCATTCTCATATTATGTGTAAATTTAATGTTTGGACTAAGCTCATTTCATTTTTATTGTAGGTTCAAGTATGTTGCCTCGAAAGAAGACAACAAGCAAGGTACTTGGGGATGAGGCCTCTGGTAGCTGTCAAAAAATGGAAGGAGAGCCAAAAATAATCGGAGCTACACATGATGATACATCAGGACTCTTGGAAAAAGAAGGAGAGACACTGAAGTGGGGAGATGTGTACCATATGTTCAAAAAATCCAACTTCTATGTTGAAGTTGAAGAACTAGATGAACTCCGAGTGTTCAAAAACATCAGGAAGTCGGGCATTTTCAGAGTAGAAGCACATCTGATGGTGTTCCCATGTGCAGATGCCATCACATGGATTTTGAAGAATATCAATGTAAACGACATATACATCTGCAATTCTAGTAAGGACCCCATAACTTAATTTAAACCTGAATATTTGGCCAAGTGTTATCACATTGAAAAGGGAAACAAGAATTTGGATAACAAGATCCTTAGTAAGTTTGAGTACACACAGAAGGACCTATTTCCCAAGTAGTACATGGCCAACAAACAATTCAAATATAGGCCCAAAAGTGGATATCCCACAAGTTCCTTCAGAAGACCCTATCAATACTTGGTAGCCATGCTGTGTAGATTATATCGAGAACCTGACACATCACTATTCTCTTTATCATATATGCCCCTAATATATTGTTGCACATATGAAGGGATATCATTCAATTGGGAAGACATCCTATATGAAAATATCATGGTGGCTATCTTTGCAGTAAAAGGGCCCAACAAAGAATGTTTCCAACATTTCACATGTCCTCGTACCTCTTGGACATCATGTGCACAACTCATAAGTACCCTAGAATGGGGTGGATTTGGCAACTATCCGAACAAACAATTAATGTGTACTGTAAAGTGCTTTGGGATAAAAAATATCGCATGGAATACCAAAAGATATGCAAGCATTTTCTATCACTTTTGCACGAATTCATATTCTTCACCACTCCTCCTTGCATGACCAATAAATAAATAGCAGTCATAAAGAGAATTGGAAATTGGCACAATGAAACCACCTCATTTTCTCCCCCAATTCGTGCCTAACAAGATTGTACTTCAGGAGGTCACATACCAGATCATCATACATGGGGTTGGGGTAATGTTATATCGATTGAAAAATGAAATCTCGTTGGGTATATGTTTTATTTTTTGCATGTGTGTGTGTGTGGGCGCATCAGATTCGACAACTGCGTCTGACGATCCCTCTGTGGTATTTTCTATTTTTAGCGGTTTTCTATATTAATCCCGGATTAAGGGATTAGGGTTTTGGTATCTATGGAATACCTAAATTTTTTTTATATATTGTATGGTGAATGGTGAAATTAATACAATGAAGAGTTGAAAGGTTTTCTCCCGGTTAAGGATTTCTGGTATAAATCTCTGTGTACTATATGTATGAGCCATTGATTAATTTTTGTTTTGATTAAGAATCTATACGCATTGCTTTACTTCACAGGTTTAAAACTTACATGTGGTATCAGAGCTTGTTTTTGGCTTAAGAGGGATGCCTTTGATGCTGAGGGTTTGGCTCGGTCTTGATAGAGCAAGTTTATCTTGGGTCTGTGATAAACCTAGGTTTAGTGGGAGCTTTTGCAGTGGAGATTCTAGTTTAGAAAGAGGAATGGCAAGATATTCTAGAATAGAGATAGAGAAGTTCAACAGTAAAAAAATTGAGCTATGGAAGATCAATATGGAGGAACTTCTTGTAGACAAAGAACAATGGATCGTTGTGGATCCTAGTACGCAACCTACTAGCACATAGTCGATTGGTACACAACTTACTAGTACACAAACTACTAGTACACCACCTACTGGTATGTTGAAGGAAGATTGGGAGAAGTTGGACAGAAGAGCAAAGAGTATTATTCGACTCTACCTGGAAGATTCAGTGTTGTTGAATGTCTCAGGAGAATCTACAACCAAGGAACTATGGGATAAGTTAGGGAATTTGTATCAATCAAAGTCCCTAGTAAACAAGTCGTTTCTTCAAAAGAAGATGTATCATCTTAGGATGGAAGATGAAGATTCTGTGACAGAACATATAAATGCCTTTAATACTCTGGTAAGTCAACTTGTCTCTGTTAATATTACGATTGTAGAATAAGATAAGTGTATTACTTTGTTATGTTCTTTACCAGACTCTTTGGATAATCTGGTTGTAGCAATTGGTAGTACTACTCAATCTACATTCAAGTATGAGGATGTAGCTGCATCCTTGTTATCTGAAGAGATGAGGCGGAAAAGCATGGATAGTCATAGCACATATGCTTTACTTGTAAGAGTTTGTACCCAAGACAGGAATCCTGGTAAGTCTTCAGGGGGGAGACCTAAATCTATAGGTAGATCTAAGTCTTTAGGAAAATCTTTGAGGAAATGTTGGAAGTGTGGTAAAATAGGGCATTATAAGAAAGATTGCAAGTCTAAGAAGGTTGATAAACCAAAGGGATCTGATAGTACCTCTTCCACAGAGGCAAAAATATCCATTGAAGAAGGAGGTGATGTTTACCTGGCATCTATAGGTACACATGAAGATCGTGATGTATGGTTGATCGACTTAGTTGCGTCATACCATATGACTCCTCACGGGGAGTGGTTCTCTAAATATGAAAAATACGATGGTGGTGATGTATTCCTAGGAGATGACTCGACAACCAAAATCATGGGACGTGGAAGGGTTAAGTTTCTTCTAAAAGATGGAAGGATTAGAACTCTCCCTGGGGTTCTGCACATTCCAAAACTAACCAGGAGCCTAATATCTGTAAGCAAGTTGGATGATGTAGGAGTGGATATTGTATTTGGAAAGGGCACTTGCAAGATGGTACAAGGAGCAATGGTGTTGATGAGGGGAGTTTGGTGTGGAACTCTGTACAAGTTGTTGGGAATCACTTATACTAATGGGTGTAACAATTCGATTTTCCCTGAGAAGACAAATAAAGAAAACAAAACCAATACTGTCTCTGGAAAGAAGACCATGTTGTGGCATCAAAGACTAAGGCATATTGGATAAAAGGGACTTCGAACACTACATGGTAAATGTATGGTTGAAGGTATGTCTAATTGCACTCTGGATTTTGATTTCTGTGAACATTGCATATATGGAAAACATAATCAAGTAAGATTTCCATCTGGTGCTACAAGAGCAAAGGGGATCTTAGAGTTGATACACAGTGATGTGTTTGGACCTATGCTTGTTCCATCACTAGGTAAATATGTGTATTATGTTTCATTCATAGATGACTTCTCAAGGAACACATGGATTTATTTTCTTAGAAATAAATCTGAGGTATTTGATAAATTTAAAGAGTTTAAGGCTCTGGTAGAAAATCAGATAGAGAAAAAAATAAAGGTATTGAGGACGAATAATGGTGGAGAATTCCGTGGAAATGAATTCAAAGAATTCTATAAGAAGTGTTGTATAGAAAGACAGAAGACTACTCCATACACACCTCAACAAAATGGAGTTGTAGAAAGGATGACTAGGACACTGATGTAAAAAGAAAGGAGCATGCTCAACGGTGTCGAGTTAGGCCAGGAATTATGGGCAGAGGCAGTGGGTACAACATGTTACCTGGTCAATCGATCACCCTCATCAACGCTAGATGATAAAACTTCACATGAGGTATGGATTGGAAAGAAACCCTCTCTTGAATATCTTAGAGTGTTTGGTTGTGATGCTTATGTACATGTTCCAAAGGAAAATAGGAGTAAGCTGGATAAAAAAGCTGAAAAGTGTATCTTTATTGGTTATAAATATGGAGTGAAAGGTTATAAGATTTGGAACCCAGAAACTAAGAAGACTGTTTACAGTCAAGATGTTGTTTTCAAAGAGGTAAAAGATGTTTCCAAACATGAACTCCTACCAAGGCCAAAACAACCTGATAAAATAGAGTTTGAGTTGGATGATGCAAAATCGAATCATCTGAAGAAGATGAAGCAGCAGAAGAAGAACCTCATACCCCAGTATTAAGGAGATCAGTGAGAGAAAGAAGGCAACCAGAAAGGTATATTCCACCTGATTTTCGTTCCAATTTTGCTTTATCTATTATTGATGATGATCCCATAACTGTCAGGGAAGCAATGAATTTAGAGGATAGTAAACTATGGAAGAAGACCATGGTTGAAGAAATGGATGCCTTGGATAAGAATGAGGCATGGGATATAGTTGAGTTTCCAGCTGGAAGAAAATATGTTAGTAGAAAATGGTTGTTTAAGAAGAATCTTAATGCAGAAGGAAAGGTGGAGAAATACAAAGCTCGGTTAATAGAAAAAAACAATTCCCAGGTAGAGGGAATTGACTTTGGTGAGATTTTTTCTCCTATTTCCAAGTTAACGTCTATTAGATTTCTTTTATCTATTTCTATTGCTTTTGATCTTGAAGTGGAATAGATGGATGTCAAGACAACATTCCTACATGGGGATCTGGAAGAAGAAATCTACATGAAGCAACTAGAAGGATTTGTAGTGAAGGGAAAGAAAGAGTTGATTTGTAAGCTAAAGAAGTCACTATATGGTCTGAAGCAATCACCTAGGATGTGGTAACAAAAGTTTGACACATACATCCTTGGATTGAGATTTGTGAGAAGCAGGGCTGATCATTGTGTATATTCCAAGCATGTTGGTAATCACTTCACTTATGTAGACGATATTGCAAAGGTTTAATATGCATAGAATTAAACCGATCAAGGTTCCTATTCCTATAGGTGTAAAGTTATCTGCAGATCAGTGTCCCAAGACACAGGAAGAAGAAGAGGACATGTACCATGTTTCGTATGCCAGTGCAGTTGGTAGTTTGATGTATGCAATGGTTTGTATTAGAATGGACATTGCACATGTAGTAGGATTTTTGAGAATGTATATGTCATAACTAGGGAAGGAACAATGGACAATAGTAAAGAGGGTCTTCAAGTATTTGCGTGGAACTACCAATTAATGATTGTGCTACCAAGGAAGACCAAGATTGGATAGAGTGGTGGACATACATGGCTTTGTTGATGCAGACTAGGCTGGAGATCTGGATCGTAGAAGATATACAAGTGGGTATGTGTTTAACCTATTTGGAGGAGCAATCAATTGGATGAGCAAAAGACAGACTGTAGTAGCACTCTCAACTACAGAATTTGAATACATGGAAACCACTCATGCAAGCAAGGAAGCAGTATGGTTACAAAGATTGTGTTTGGGTATTGGGTTGGTACAACAAACAGTTAGATTAGATTGTGACAATGAGAGTTCAATCTTCCTGGCAAAGAACCCAGCTTATCATTTGAAGACAAAACATATTGATGTTCAGTATCACTTTGTAAGAGACATGGTTGAAGAAAAGAAGGTGTTGTTGGAAAAGGTCGACACTTTGAAGAATGTTGCAGATTCATTGACAAAGTCTGTGAGCACATAAAATTTATCCCGGTGTAGAGTAACAATGGACATTGTTTCCCTAGATTGTTGACTATATAATCATGTGGACCCTTGGATGCAAAGAAAATAATAAGTGGGAGAATCTTGGGTATATGTTATATTCTTTGCATGTGTGTGTGTGGCCGCATTAGATTCAACAACTGCGTCTGACGATCCCTCTAGTAGTTCTCTTTCTGTCGTGTGCACCGGGTGCTTCCTAGGGGGGTCAAGTATGACCCCTCCTAGTTACGCACAACATTCAGATCCGATGATATCCCAAAGTCGACAGGGTTCAGGGAAACACCCCTTGTACCTCTTGGACATCATGTGCACAACTCATAAGTACCCTAGAATGGGGTGGATTTGGCAGCCATCCGAACCGACAATTAATGTGTACTGTAAAGTGCTTTGGGAGCACAAATATTGCACGGAATACCATAAGATATGCAAGCATTTTCTAGCACATTTGCATGAATTCATATTTTTCGCCACTCCTCCTTTCATGACCAATAAAGAAATAGCAGTCATAAAGAGAATTGGAAATTGGTATATCATGAAGCATGAAACATATATAAGAGTGTATGGCACAATGAAACCACCTCATTTACTCCCCCAATTCGTTCCTGACAAGATTGTACTTCAGAAGGTCGCATACCAGATCATCATACATGGGGTTGAGAGAATGTTATATCGACTAAAAAAGGAAATATGACCACCATTTCCACTGTATGTTGGTAATTACTTGTTCAAGAACACCAAACAAGGTCAAGAAGAGGTAAATACCTTGCTATCTTATCCCTTCCGAGAAGAGAGGTATAGAAGACATAACCCAAATAATACTATGAGAGACCACTTCAACAAGATTGGTTTTCCTTGGGGATATACCACATACATATAGGAAGAAGAAGAAGTGCACCATAATGCTCGGACTTATGACGAAGTCATCCTCAACAGGCATGGCCAACTGTTGGGCGCATGCCAATTTTGAGGAAGAATCCAATTTTGGAAAGTAAAGATTAAATTAGAAAAGTATAGCTGGAAGGAAAAGCAACATGTGCGAGGGAAATCTACATGCAAAGGAGAAAATCATGCAAGGAGCGCATGCAGGAAAACCTAACCACATTAGGTTTAGGGTTTTTGTAGGAGATTGTAACGACTGATAAGCTGGAAATCAGTATAAATAAGTACCTAGGAGGTCTAGGTCTGAGTTCCTAAGTTTTGTAATGTTCGGTAAAGGAAACTATTATAAGATATGGAGCCTTTTTGTAATTTTTTGAGCTGTAGGAGAGTCAAGCAACTAGATCCAGAGGGTTAGATCATAGGATGAGGAGCCTGGTGTGATCTGGTCAGCCTCATAGGGATTGTGGAACCTGTTTTGTGATTGTATGATCAGAAATTGTACTGCACACATCGCCATATATTATAGAGCCATAATAAAAGAGCCTAAGTGCCAGATCTTCATGGATGTAGCCTAGGAGGGCGTGAAATATGGTAACACTTGTGTTATATGTTGTGATTGATTGCATGTTTACATTTTGTAAGTAATTAGACTATGAATGGATGAATGGATAATTATGTGAAATTTGTTATATGTTAGATATGTTAGAATGCATGCATAGATTTAATAGATGAAAGAATGTTAATAATGATAGGAAGAAACACCATATAAAGGCTTAAGAAGATGAAATACAATCTCAAATCCCCACTCTTTCCTAGACTACAAGCACCTGAGCATTGCAATCACCCATAGAACTATCTCAGGTGAGACTGCGCAGTACACTTTGTGTGTTGTGTTGCCTTTTGGTTTATAGTTTAATAGGGCTTTGTTGGAAGTTGTTCATATCTGAACCTAGTTCGGCCCATGAAGTGCTTAGAGAAGGAGTAACAACCAACAAATGGTTCCATTGTTTTGATTCGAAATCGGATCCAGAAGCCTGATAGGGCTTGAAAAATGCTCAAAAATGAAAGTGCTCAGAATGCGACGAAAACTGTTCCATTGCGTCTGTCTCGTCTTCCTGATTCCGGTGGTATATTTACTTCGTCAAACAAAGTCCGTATGGAGAAGATATTGTGTTCTGTCCGAAAAGTCAAACAGGCAAAAAAGGGGATGACTGTACAGTCCGTACAGTCCACGTGTTAGGGCCGTACAACTGACGTGGCAGGGCCGTATAGCTGATGTGGTGGCTTCAGAAGGTGACACGTGGCAGACCGTACGGAGGACACGTGGCATCACCAAGACGCGACACGTGTCAGGTGGATTTGACATTTTCGGAGTATGATTGGACCAGTACGGAGGTGACACGTGTCACCACTGACAGG
The DNA here is from genome assembly GCA_009831015.1 of Picea engelmannii. Taxonomy (NCBI): domain Eukaryota; kingdom Viridiplantae; phylum Streptophyta; class Pinopsida; order Pinales; family Pinaceae; genus Picea; species Picea engelmannii. The sequence goes on from ML776567.1 coordinate 1,383,204, forward strand.
GTGACACATGGCAGGCTGACAGGGCGTACGACAGGCTGACGTGGCATATGACTGGGTAGTACAGCAGGTAGACGTGTCAGATGACGTGGCGACAGACGTGGGCCAATCACAGACCGACACGTGGCATGTTCCATTTGGTTTTAAAAACGCCACGTGGCCCAGTCACGGGCTGCCACATGGCACTGCATTATTGGTTATTGGTTTCATCGTAAAATTTTGGTATGGACAGGGGTCGAACCCGTGACCTCCGGCAGGTGAACGGACAATGGAAGTCGGGCTAACCGGGCCGCCCGCCGGTGATTCTTGTTAAACAAACGGAAAATTTTGTATTTGAATTAGCATATGGTTTCAAGCTGCGGGGAAAGGGCCGGGGCTTAGCCCCAACCCTCGGTTCCATACCCATTGCACAGGACCGTTACCAAAATACATGGCGGAGTTATGACCGGGCGCAGTTACAATTTTAAACCCAAGGTTCACGCCAACAGTTCCACACGAGACCCGGGGCTACGGTTAAAACAAACGCGCGGGGGCTTAATACTACTTTGGGCCACGGTTATAACCACTAGCCCGTGATCCCATGCAATTCGCCACGAGACTAGGACCGGGGCCGGTGAAAAGGGGCCAACGCCATGGGCATGGCCATATGGCGCCCATGCGACCATCCAGAGGGGGCGCGCGCCTAGCACTCAGTGGCTGCGGCCCAAATTTAACCAAAGTGGTTTTTTTATATTAAAGAATTTGGTTTTTAAATAATTAATTTGCCTATTATTAATGGATTTCTTCCATTTTTGGGGGATATTGGGCATTTTTGGAGGCCAGATTCTTGGAGGAAGTTGGGGATGTGAAACCAACTCCAATGCTATATAAACCGGGACTGTTTGAGGCCAATGGACAGTCATTCAGAGAAGAGTTATGCTGAAGGAAAGCCAAGCCAAAGTCAGTTTGATGCAGGGAAGCCTTTGAGGTGGAGACGTTGTCGGATCGTTTCTGGGAGCTTGGAGCATCAGTTTTGCATGTCGTTTCTTTTGCAGGGTTCTTGAGATCTGGGACAACAAGACCA
>ML776567.1:1385577-1415398 GCA_009831015.1 Picea engelmannii
TAAATTTGGTGAAGAGAATGATTGTAGAAGCAAGTTGTTTCATATAAGAGTAATAATGCGACACACTAAGATAAACACACTAATCGACAGTGGATCTCAATCAAATCTAATCTCAGAAGAGTTGGTTAAAAAGTTGGGATTAAAAACACAAAGACATCATAAGCCTTACACACTTAAATGGATGAGCAATCATCATCAGATGCACATAACAAAGAAGTGCACAGTCAAATTTGCAATTTCAGATAAGTATGTGGATGAAGTAACTTGTGATGTAGTGTCGTTAAAAGAATGTGGAATGGTCTTAGGTAGTCCGTACTTGTATGATCCTCAGGCAATCTTCTACAGAACTAATAATCAGTATCAGTTCACTAAAGAAGGTCATGATTACGTAGTACATGCTCATCATGTTAAAACAAGTAAAAATCTTCAAACAATGGAACAGTTAACGAAGGCAGTGCAAATAAGCGACAAACCAATAATTGTTTCAAATGAAGTTATAGATCTTAAGCAAGAACAAGACATGATTGTTGAGTGGAAAATCAATCATAAATTGCTTCAAGATAAACTCATGTCGTGCAAATACTTCAAGTATATCAGTTCATTTGCAGTCGTTTTTCTGATAATATCATTAGCAATGTTTGGTACATGGATGATAATAGCTTCAATAAAATGTAACAGGGTTGCAATGGCTAACAATATACTGTCAGTTGTCATGATTGTGTTACAGTTGATATTGATGAGACAAGTGCACAGGACAGAGTTCAGAGACAGAGGACAAGCCGGGTGGCGTATCCCGAGCTTGTTGACTAGTCAGTAACCTTTTGGGGACCAAAAGGTCTTTTTGTGGGGAGGTGTGATCCGAAATCAGATCCAGAAGCCTGATAGGGCTTGAAAAATGCTCAAAAATGAAAGTGCCCAAAATGCGACGAAAACTGTGCCATTGCATCCATCTCGTCTTCCTGATTCTGGTGGTATATTTACTTCATCAAACGGAGTCCGTATGGAGAAGATATCGTGTTCTGTCCGAAAAGTCAAACAAGCAAAAAAGGGGATGACTGTACAGTCCGTACAGTCCACGTGTCAGGGCCGTACAGCTGACGTGGCAGGGCCGTACAGCTGATGTGGTGGCTTCAGAAGGTGACACATGGTAGATCGTATGGAGGACACATGGCATCACCAGGACGCGGCACGTGTCAGGTGGATTTGACATTTTCGGAGTATGATTGGACCAGTACGGAGGTGACATGTGTCACCACTGACAGGGTGACACGTGGCAGGCTGATAGGGCGTACGACAGTCTGACGTGGCATATGACTGGGCAGTACGATAGGTAGACATGTCAGATGATGTGGCGGCAGACGTGGGCCAATCATAGACCGACATGTGGCATGTTTCGATTGGTTTTAAAAACGCCACGTGGCCCAGTCACGGGCTGCCACGTGGTGCTGCATTACTGGTTATTGGTTTCATCGTAAAATTTTGGTATGGACGGGGGTCGAACCCGTGACCTCCGGCAGGTGAACGGACAATGGAAGTCGGGCTAACCGGGCCGCCCGCTGGTGATTCTTGTTAAACGAACGACAAATTTTGTATTTGAATTAGCATATGGTTTCAAGCCGTGGGGAAAGGGCCGGGGCTTAGCCCAAGCCCTCGGTTCCATACCCATTGCACAGGACCGTTACCAAAATACATGGCGGAGTTATGACCGGGCGCGGTTACAATTTTAAACCTAAGGTTCGCGCCAACAGTTCCACACGAGACCCGGGGCTACGGTTCAAACAAACGCGCGGGGGCTTAATACTACTTTGGGCCACGGTTATAACCACTAGCTCGTGATCCCATGCCATTCGCCACGAGACCAGGACCGGGGCCGGTGAAAAGGGGCCAGCGCCATGGGCATGGCCATATGGCGCCCATGTGACCAGCTAGAGGGGGCGCGCGCCTAGCACTCGGGGGCTGCGGCCCAAATTTAACCAAAGTGAGTTTTTTATATTAAAGAATTTGGTTTTTAAATAATTAATTTGCCTATTATTAATGGATTTCTTCCATTTTTGGGGATATTGGGCATTTTTGGAGGCCAGATTCTTGGAGGAAGTTGGGGATGTGAAACCAACTCCAATGCTATATAAACCAATCCTGTTTGAGGCCAATGGACAGTCATTCAGAGCAGATTTATGCTGAAGGAAAGCCAAGCCAAAGTCATTTTGATGCAGGGAAGCCTTTGAGGTGGAGATGTTGTCGGATCGTTTCTGGGAGCTTGGAGCATCAATTTTGCATGCCGTTTCTTTTGCAGGGTTCTTGAGATCTGGGACAACAAGACCAGATCAGTCTTGTAGCCAATAGGCATTGCTGAGATGTAATTTTGAGCACTTGAGCAGAAATAAAGAAGCCTCCCCCACAAGGAAAAAGGCCCAGAGACGTAGGCAAAAGTTGTGCCGAACTCTGTTATCAACCTGTGTTCTTATGGTTTGCTGTTCATTATTCTTTTCAGATCTGCATATGTATATTTGACTGATATAATCCTCTTCTTTCCTCATTCTTTCATTAAATTCTCAAATGGTTAATTCATACATGCAAGTTTAAAACTCAACCATAATCATTCAAAAGATCCTGCGGATCATGTTTGTTGGAACTGCATGGGATTGAGTGAGTGGGATCCGTGAAGGAATCACAAAAAGAATGAAGGTATAAAAAAGAATGTTCAAACCATGGAATCCAACAAAGGAAGAGATTGAAAGATGGTGTTTGCACAAAAGGATCTTATGTTTGTACAAAAGGATAAAATAAACCCTAAGTTAACACCACACAAATATCTTGACAAGTACGTGTTTAGTGACTTGCATGAGGCCTTTTTTTGTGATTTCCCACATGTGTTGTAGGAGTGGCTATTGAGGTTGAAAGATAACCACCCTACAAATTGAATCAGGCAACTTGAGTAGAATCCTGTGGAGATCACACAGTTACAAAACGTTAAAAACAAATTCATGCGCGCAGTTGATTTCTGGTTAGACAGTATTGTTGCAGGATCTCTCATAGAATTTGTAGTAGATACTGTGAAGTCTTACATCATAGGAGAGAAAGAGTTCCTAAAAGGACCTAGAGGTAGGTATATCATATCTCTCTATACTTCAATCAAGATCTTATTGTATAACAAAGGTGTGATGACTATGGAAAAAGACAACTAAACTTCCCTGTGTGCATAAGGGAAGGGGTAAAGCACTGACAAGAGATAGAGAAATGGAGGAAGAGATGGATAAGGGAAAGAAGGAGGAGGCCTTGGACCAAATCATGATAAAGGAAGATCAAATCAAGCAGATCATGGAAACAACTGGGAAAACCCGCAGTGGAGTACCCTACCAATATAATATGAATAATAAGAAGAGAGCCATAGCAGATAGAAAGGGCTTGGCAAGTGATGAAGAAGAGGTAGAGGATCTCTGGGATATGGATCATATTGAGGAAATCCTGCACGCAAAATATGAAAGGAAGACAAGAGGTCCAAGGGTAGGAACAAAAGGCAAAACTCCTATCCATGTTAGTGTCAGTGTGGAACCCATAACCCCATGTGCGACTAATACACCAGAAAGAACACCACTGTTTAGACAACCGAATTTTAGTAGAATAAGGACAGCATGAAGTGCACTCAATCAAGGAACAGTGACTAAAGGAGCCAGTTCAAGAAGTAGTAGTCAAGTATCCACACCGCGTGGAGGTTGTAGTTCATCATCGTTCAAAATGGCAGGACATGATCCCACCATCTGGTTACCCGAATTCAAGGGAGAAGCATTAGAGGATCCTAAAAAGAATGTGTTTATCTGTGAGAATATTAGGAAAGTGAAGCATATCACAGATGATGATACAAAACTTGCACAGTTAGCTATCATGCTAAGAGACCACACACTGGATTGGTACATGAGCTTAGCTGTAAATAGTCCACCAAGAACAACAAGGATGATTGCAGATGTCAAGAAGCTGCTGATAAATGAATTTTAGAAGCCTAGCACTGCTGAATGGAATACATTACAACATAATTTCATAGTAACATTATCATTTGAACATGAGAACACCAAAATGGATTCAACACTCAAAAAAATAAGAAGGGCGATATTTATTGATGAACCGAAGGTTGAACTCATGACAGAGTATCAACAACAGAACATGCAAACAATCAAAGAACTATTGTCTTGATATCATGTGGAAGAAGAAGCACCAGAGGAAGATGACTCGTGCAACATTCATATTACAGAAGTTGAAGGTGAAAGAGAGGTGGAAGGTCCATCTTTGGAATCAAAATTATTTGCTACACCTATCAAAGTGAAGAAAGTTAATATTGGGACAACAAATAAACCTAAAATGGAAAGTATTGGAGACTGGGATGAACAAATAGTGGAAAGAATAACAAAGTTACTTCATGAGTACAACAACCTATTCCCAAAAACATTTACAGAGATGAAAGGCATAACGAGATAGCTAGGAGAGATGAAGATACCTCTCAAACCTGAAGCTAGATCTGTCAGACATAGACGTTATAGACTGAATCCAATATATAAGTAGAAAGTGAAAGAAGAAATTGATAGAATGTTAGAAGCTGGAATTATAGAACCAATAGAAGATTAAGAATGGATAATCCCTATGGTAGTGCAATAAAAGAAACAAGGGGTGATAAGGATTTGTGTAGGCCCAAGGAAACTTAATGATGCTTGCCTACATGACCCTTTTTCCACCCCTTTCACAGATGAGGTATTAGAGAATGTGGGAGGCTAGGAGGCCTACTCATTTATAGATGGATTCTCAGGTTACCATCAGATCAAGATAGCTCCAGAAGACAGGTACAAGACTACATTTTCCACAGAATGGGGATCCTACCAGTACACAATCATGAATTTTGGGTTGAAGAATGCACCAACTATATTTTCAATGTGTTATTGGATAAATCGATAGGTGCGGACACTAACTGATCTCCCTAGATCCACCTAGATCTAGAACGAAACACACCAGAAGATGACGCTTTCCTTAAGTTTTAGATATTGAATTTACTAACTAAAGAGAGACAGGTGACATACCATTTAAACGCCACTTCCTCTCGCCATCGCCTTCCTAGCTTCGTTCCAACGCTCATACAATGATGATCCTGCAAAAGAACGCAACCAACCAAAGTGATAGTAATAGCATAAACTCAATATAAACCTATGTATGTGATCAAGGAATCATACAATAAAACACAACAAGATTTATAGGAAAGAATCATATTACTGTATCATATTAAATGTGAAGAGAGATTACAACCATTGACTTGATGTCGTAAGGTCCCTTCCAACTGTCCTTCACTCCCCACACACTTCTATTCCAAGAATTATGAGAGCATAGATCTGATAATATTCACAATCTATCTTGACAAAGGAAAAACTCAAAGACACTCCACCCAAGCTAATAATTCCAAGCCAAATCCAACTTAGCCCTTCTCCATGAGAGCTCCTCTCCTTTTATAAGATGAAGAGGATAAGGTGAGGAGGTTAGGATGATCCCACTAAATCATGAAAGCGAGTAAGATCCAAACCATTCGGATGCCACCTCACGATGGAAGTTTCTCCTTCTAGAAGATTCGAGAAAATGCTTGTTTTTCCCATGTGTAAGCATTCTCGCACCCTGCCTATAGAGCAGACTGTGAACCCCTCGCGACCTAGCTATGATGTAGCCTGCGAGAATCAAGAATTATCGCACCCTAGCTATAATGTAGCCTGAGAACTTCCTTTTTTATAGGGTTTTTACAAAGGAAAATGAAACTTCTTTTCTCAGGAAAAGTTCTTCTCCCTTCCTTCTTCAGGAACTCAGGCCACTGACCCCTCCGAAGGCAATAGATAGGTTTACATCATTAACATTCATATGGATGACGAAAATAATGTGTAAAAGAAAGTCCCCCAAGTATGAAGGTAGAACAGAGTGATATATGAAATACTTTGTCGAGTGTGTGTAGGGAACAAGGAACAGTCAGTCGGAAAACTGCCAACAAACAAGGAAATACAGTACAATAATATATCATCACTGAGGTAGGAATTCCCATACTCATAATACAAATGAATCAAAGCATAAATGCCGACATGAAAAGATCCATGTCAAGTAAGACAAGTCATGGCCACCAAACATGCACTGTGGATCCATGCCAATATGACTCAAATCTGAACATAGCCACCAAAAATACATTGTGGATCTATGTGTTAAAGACTCAAATTTGAACATAGCCACCAGACATACAATGTGGATCTATGTAACAATACACTGAATATACTCCAATGCAACCTGAATCTGTTAGAAAAGATCCAGGGTCTTCATCTCCACCACTCTATAGTACGAATCTACCATGCAAATACATGTGTCGAAGTCGAACATGGTAGAAACTACTTGATTACCGGTCATTAGTGTATACTGTTAACAAGTGCAAGGGAAATCACCATTAATGTCAATGACTCCCAAGGTACACTAGTACAATCCAATGAATGTGAATTAATGAGCTGAAGTCGAACACTTGGCGGAATCTCTCAATGGCGAAGAAACCTGCGATTGAGGCATGCAAGTTCCAAGGTACCAATTAGTTTCTAAGTCTAATTCCTAGATAGTGAGTTGAAGTCGACAGGAAAAGACTCGTCACAGGAAGGCCTTAATGTATCCCCCATCAATGACATGAAACGGGTAACAAGATTTGAAGTAGATCAGAGTAACAAGTGATTCAGGATTGACTCAGGGATGGATGACGCAATAGAAGGCTTTAAGGACTGCAGAAATGGCCGACGCAATAGAAGGCTTTTCGGGTTGGACATCTCTTTGAACATATTGATGACACGACAACTGTCTTGGAAACACTGACTCAACAACATGGATCACAGACCGATTTTCAATCTTATAAAGGAGTATGATCAAGAGACAAGTGGATTTTCCAACCTAGACATAAGGTGAGTGAAGGTGTCATGTTCAAAAGTGACTCTTCCATGGAATATAGGCTTAGACATATTTCTTTCCCAATTCCCCCCCCCACCATTTCTGGTGAGTACCTCTTTATTTTTACACAATCTTGAGGAGGATAACATATGCTTGAAATGTAACCTCATCCTTCGGATGAGTCCCTCGGAGTATGTTTAATGAACCCTAGGAAGGAGTGGTTCGGTCCCATTTGGGCCTTTCGATGTTTATTTAACAAGTCCAAAGAAATAAAACTCATGGGTTTTTCATGTTTAGAGAGTATGAAAAACACTTAAAGAATACTCAGGTCCCATATGGGCCTTTCAATGTTTGTTTTATGAGTCCAAAGAAAGAAAACTCAAGGGTTTTTCATGTTTATAGAGTCTAAAAAATACTTAAAGAGAACTTTCTCAGTTCCTTTTTCGTAAAGTGATCTGATGAGACCGAAAAAGAGATAAACTATCGCTCAATAGACGTTTTTTCATGTTTAGAGAACAAGGTCACTCGACAATATTTTCATGTTTAGAGAGTCTGAAAAGAACTTAAAGGAAACTCTAGTGGGTTCCTTCTTTGTATAACCTTTAGGAGTCCGAAAAAGTGATAAAAGTATAACCTGTTACATTCTCATTGATTTACGAGCACAAGAAATAACAAATACTAAGGTCAATAACTTATTCTCATGTATTAACGAGCATGAGAAAGAACAAAGACTAAGCTCGGGATTACTTTCATTTTTACGCAAGCTTTAAAACAAAACAAAACTATGCTTGGACCTGGTTTCATTTTTACACAAGTTTGAACTAGAGGAAACTATTCTTGGACCTGGTTTCATTTTTACACAAGCTTGAACCATAGGAAACTATGCTTAAGGTAAGTGGTTTCATTTTTACACAAGCTTGAACCATAGAAAACTATGCTTGGACTTCCCAATGCATAACACATGGATGGTTGGTACTTAGCCCCCATCTTAAGAAACTAGCGGTTCTACTTCAGCATGAAGTCTAGAGGCTGGAAGTATTGCCCCCCAAGCTTCATTTCATCCAACAACAAAGGCAGAGGAAATGAATCTTCAAATACTAGACGAAGGACTTGACTCAAACAGAGAGGGGGAAAACTATTTCATTTTTTAACGAGCTTGACATAGAAACAAGAACTATGCTCGTAACCTCTGTTTCATTTTTTAACGAGGTTTTCACAGAGATGAAAAAAATATCCTCGTAAGTGGTTTCATTTTTTAATGAGCTTGAAATCAAAAAACCATGCTCAAATACCTCTGTTTCATTTTTTAACGAGGTTTCCTCAAAGATGCAAAAACTATCCTCGGAGTCTTCTCTGGAAGGAGACCATGTCAAGGGACAAAACTCGATCATGGCTTCCAAGAGGTCTTCGCTGGAAGGAAGAAACACACTCTGGAAGTAAACCATGTCGAGGGTCGTGAAAGGAGTAAAGAGATCAGGCTATAACAACCTTATCGAAGAGATCACCATGTCAACTACTAGATCTAAGTCATTAAAAGTTGAAGCCATGGGCGACAACACCACATAATTGACATGTGGCAGGGGTAATACCGTCTACATATAAGAACCATTCAGCGAGGCAATCTAGGTGGGCTTAATGAATGAAAGTTGATCAATAGTCACAACCCGTTCATCGTGAGGGAAAGATATCACACAGAAAAGAGTAGACACAATAGCTTTCATGGCATAGACATAATCTCGCCCAAGGAGTAAAGAAAAATCCAAGGGGTCTTGGACTACCATGACGTCAATAAATATAGTTTTCCCTCCCAAAGTTATAGGAAACTGAGGAAGGGTCCCTAAAGGTTGACTAGTTTTTCTGTTAAAAGCTAACAGGTTCTGTGTAACCGGCGCAAGTGGAGGAAAACCCAAAGCTTTCCAAGCAAAAGAGGACAAAATACTAACGGATGAACCTTCATCGATCAATGTCTGAGGAATGTCTCGACAACAAACCTGGACTGTAATCTGGAAATGAATGTGAGAGGGAAGACGAGGTCCAGTTAGCACACCCCAATCAAAATGGATGGCCTCATAACTTGGAGGGGGTTCCACAGGAGAAGGAGGAATAGCCCCCGACATGGTAGATTCTATATCAATGAGAAAAACATGGGCAGTATTGGGTTTACTCTCTAGCGGGAGAGTAGGATCAACCGATGGAGAGATCATATCGACCACTTGGGTTTCATTCTCCAAGGGGAGAATGGGGTCGACAGGTGGAAATGGATCGACCGCTTGGGTTTTACTCTCTAACAGGAGAGTGGGATCGAACGACGATGGGATCGGATCAACCAATTTGTTAACACTCTCTAAAGGGAGAGTGGGATCGACCAACAATGGGATCAGATCAATCACTTTGTTAACACTCTCTAAAGGGAGAGTGGGATCGACCGAGGATGGGATTGGATCGACCACTTGGTCTACTAGTTCAACCAAAGACGTGACTAGATTGACCACTTGATCAACCGGACTGACCGACAGGGGAACCGGATTGATCATTCCATCAATTACAGGTGGGTTGAGAGAAAGCTTGCGATAAATAGCTGGAAGTTGAGGCTGTGAAACAGTCATGTCTTCTAGGAATTTCGAGGCTTCATCCATACGAGGGCAAAGGTGAGTTAGATGACTCCCTTTGCATAACATGCACGGGAACTTGACTCTACTTTTCTTCTTCCCAATGGTATTGTGACTAATTGATGTGAGATCATCAACATGTTGTTCAAAGGCTGACGACATGGGTTGGTTAGGGTGTGTAGACCATACTTCTATAACCTTGGATAGACCAGGGAAATCCTTAAGAAGATGGCTACCCTTACAAAGCCTGCAAGGGTACTTGGGCTTACGAGTTGTTTGGGTGATCTTGACATCATCAACACTCTCAGCACGATTAACAGTAACTGGTTGTTTTCCAACATGTTTGACAGTGGTTGGAGGTTTTGACCCTTGTTTATCTTTCTTCTTCTTATTCTTCCTTTTCTTCTTCTTCTTATTCACCAGGTTACTAGCTTTAGAACTTTCACTCGACAAAGAAGATGAAACGGAAGGATACCTTGCAAGTGAAGAAGGAGAATAATACCTTACTGGTGAAGAAGGTGAAGGATCAACATGAGGTTGATGCGCTTGGGGAGAATTGTTTGTGACTAAAGCACTAACTGCATTCAGGATTACATGAGTAGAAAACAACCATACTGGTAATCCAATTGTGAGACCTGGAAGGCTCAAAGTAGCGATGTGAGGAGGTCCAATGTTTCCATAACAAGGAAAAACAAAAGGTTCCCTTGGAGTAGGGGTTCCTTCATTGGTCATTTTGGGAACTGACGCCATTAAAAAAAAAAACCAACCTAGAGTCTGCTAGGGAAAACAAATAACACACGCTAAAAATCTAGTAAGTAAGCAAAAAAACAAAACCTTCTCGCAATGCGCTCGCTAGTTGGTGATGAAATCCAATGTCGTGGGAACAAAGTGAGAAGGGGTTGAGATAGAGCAGGTGGAAAAGTTACGTTGACGACCTGCTTAACGGACTTGCACCCTGGTGCAAGCTCCCACACATAATCATGGGTATACCCTCCAAGGAGCCCGAGTGAGTTTGGCCAACGTCGATTCTAGGTACCGTGAAGACTTTCCACTCCACAGTCACCTTGTGTAAAGACCCTAAAAAGATAGGCCACTAAGGTTACCAATCACTATAGTGAATCCTGGGGAAATAGTAGACAGTCCGATCTATGCGCAAGGGTAGGGTATCTAGCCCGAAATAAACTTGAAAGGATTCCACTCATCATTGTGGGTATACCTCTCAAGCGACCCCCATAATACGTGCAACCTCTACACCAAGACCAACAAAGCAGGGTGAGTAACTCTACTAGTCTCAATGTGACCTCATGATTGACCCTTGTGTGAGAAGAGCCTCCCAGGACAAAATGTAATAAGTGGATTTAATCACTCCCTAACTCAAGATTCTATGTTTGTTTGCAACTTTGGAAAGTTATCTTTCACACCTATTCCAAATCCCTATAACTAATCTAATGTATGTTTGTTACCAGAAAGTATAAAAAATGTCTAATCAGTTTTTATAAGCGCTTTATTTTATGGTTTTTGTTACTCAATAGGAAAATGGCGTGAACAATATGGTGGTTTTACCAACTCGAAAGTTATGCAAAGAGATGAAGATGCAATATTTTCATTTCGATGAAAGCTATGCTACAAGAAGGAGAAAACATTTATCATTCCCATATACACAATGTCGCAAAATATATTAAACTCATCGATATCAAGATTCTCAAGAAATGAGAAAAAGGTATTGTACACCAATGCACGATTCATGGCTCCCCCTCAACCACGAGGGGGAAATATTTCCAGAATTTAAGACCAAAAAATGCCAAGAATCATGCAATTTCACTACTTCAAATGCAAGGATGCCCCCAATCTAATATAAAGCAAGAAATTAAATCTTTTTGCTTCAAAAATTTCACTAAAAATAATAATGAACTTTGTTAAAACAAAAAAACCCAAACTAAAAGTTTTCTTTTAAAGTGAATTATTCAAAAGAAATTTGATCTTTCCCTAAACAATTCTAAAGAAAACACATGCTTTGTAATTGAAATACACTCAAAGCAAGAGACTAATCCTTCAAAACCAAACAAAGCAAAGATGGATAAAAGTAACTCAAAGAACGTCAAACAGATTGTAAAAAGATCAATATAGGCTCCAAAAGTTCAATCCAGCTGATCAAAGCAAAACTGGGCATCAAAAAGACAAGAAGACCTAATCCAAAAATTTTACAAATGAGTTCGCAGCCTGGTAGTGGGGTACAGTGCGAGAATTAGGGATTCCCATAGTCTAGATACAAGCAGGGTGCAAGAAGGTCGCACTGAAATGAACAATAGGGTGCGAACATCAATGATTCTCACAGGCCACTGGGAGCTACAATGCGAGAAGGTTTGTAATCAAGAAAAATTTGGAAAAAGAACAAAATTTTTGAGTGAACTTTCATATCTAGAGAGTCTGGATGGATCTCCCACAAACTTAGAGACCATAAATCAAGAAATCAAAGCAAGGGAAACTAGACTAACTAGGAAACAATCTGTTCCCCAGTGGAGTCACCAATTTTGTTATTGGATAAATCCGTAGGTGTGGACACTAACTAATCTCCCTAGATCCACCTAGATCTAGAACAAAACACACCAGAACATGACGCTTTCCTTAATTTTTAGATATTGAATTTACTTACTAAAGAGGGATAGGTGACATATTGTTTAAACACCAATTCCTCTCGCCATCACCATCCTAGCTCCATTCCAACGCTTATACAATGATGATCCTGCAAAAGAACGCAACCAACCAAAGTGACAATAATAACATAAACTCAATATAAACATATGTATGTGATCAAGGAATCATACAATAAAACACAACAATATTTATAGGAAAGAATCATATTATTGTATCATATTAAATGTGAAAGAGAGATTACAACCATGGCCTTGATGTCGTAAGGTCCCTTCCAACTGTCCTTCGTTCCCCACACACTTCTATTCCAAGAATTCTGAGAGCACAGATCTGATAATATTCACAATCTATGTTGACAAAGGAAAAACTCAAAGACACTCTACCCAAGATAAGAATTCCAAGCCAAATCCAACTTAGCCCTTCTCCATGAGAGCTCCTCTCCTTTTATAAGCTGAAGAGGATAACGTGAGGAGGTTAGGATGATCCCACTAAATCACGAAAGAGAGTAAGATCCAAATCATTCATATGCCACCTCACCATGGAAGTTTCTCCTTCTAGAAGATTCGAGAGAACACTCATTTTTCCCACGTGTAAGATTCTCACACCCTACCTATAGAGTAGACCGCGAACCCCTCGTGACCTAGCTATGATGCAGCCTGCGAGAATTAGGCATTCTCGCACCCTAGCTATAATGCAGCCTACGAACTTTCTTTATTTATAGGGTTTTTACAAAGGAAAGTGCAACTTCTTTTCTCAGGAAAAGTTCTTCTCCCTTCCTTCTTTAGGAACTTGGGCCACTGGCCCTTCCGAAGGCAACAGATAGGTTTACATCATTAACGGTCATAGGGATGACGAAAATAATGTGTAACACAAGGGTAGTAATAGTTGCCTTTAAGGAGTTCATACATCAATTTTTAGAAGTATATCTAGATGATTGGGTTGTATACAGCCTACTAAAATATCATGTGGAAGTGTTAAGGTTGATGTTGGAAAGATGCAGGTAATGTCAAATATCATTGAATATCAAGAAGTGCATCATTGGGACACCCTTTGGAACATTGTTGGGACACATAGTGTGAAAGCAAGGGTTGCTAGTGGATCCTACTAAGATTGCAGTCATTATTAATTTACCACCACCAAAATCAGTGCTCCAGTTGAGAGCAACATTGGGACATACAGGCTACTACATAAAAATTTATAAAAGGGTATGCGCAGATTGTTGCGCCAATGGAGAAACTGTTAAAGAAGGATACTAAATTCCAGTGGAATGAGGATTATCAACAAGTTTTGGACACCCTAAAGGAAAATATAGTAATAACACCTATCCTAGTATTCCCATATTGGAAAAATACATTCTATATGCATGTAGATGCATCAGCTATAACACTTGGAGCAATTTTGGCATAGCTAAGAGCAGGGGATTTGGATCATCCTATAGCATTTGCAAGAAGAAAACTGTCAGAATCAAAGCAGAACTACAATACTATAGAAAGAGAAGGCCTAGCTATGGTCTATGCACTTAAGAAGTTTAGACATTACTTACTAGGAAAACACTTTAAGATGTTCACAAATCATTCAACCCTCAAATTCCTAGTCAACAAGCCAGTATTGGGGGGAGGATCTATAGATGGCTACTGTTATTTCAATAATTTGACTTTGAAGTGATAGTAAAACTAGAGAAGCTAAATGCAAGACCTGATCACCTATCAAGGGTAATGAATGGAGAAGAACCTACCACCTTAGAACACAACTTCCCTGATGCGCAGTTATTTTCAGTCCAAATAGTTGATGAATACTTTGTTGATATTATTAAATACTTGAGTACAGGAATTGCGCCACAAGATTTTAACACTGTGCAGAAGAAAAATATGGTAGTCGGAGATGCAGACTATCAACTGATTGTAGGACATTTATACAATATGGGCATAGACAACATTTTGAGAAGATGCATACTAGAACATGAAAGGCCTAGGATTTTAGCAGAAGCTCATGAGGGAATAGTTGGAGGAAATTATGCAGGAAAAGCTACCGCACAGAAGGTATTGCACGCAGGACTATGGTGGCCAATAATTCACAAAGATGCTAAGGACTATTTCCATAGATGTGATGTCTGTCAGAGTATTGGTAAACCTAACAGAAGGGATAAGATGCCCCTAAGACCACAAGTAACTTTGAAATTATTTGAAAAATGGGAAATAAACTTTGTGGGGCCAATCCACCCACCAGTAAAAAGATCAGGATCAAGATATATCATTACTACGACACAATACTCAACACGATGGGAAAAAGCAACACTAGTCAAAGATTGTAGGGCAAAGACAACAACACACTTCTTGTTTGAGCAAGTGATCACTAGATTTGGTTGTCCAAGGATTTTGATGAGTGACCAAGGTACTCACTTTATCAACAATACTATCAAGGATATGACTGAGGAGTTTGAAGTCTATCATCAAAAGAGTACACCATACCATCCTCAAACAAATGGAAAAGTAGAATCCGTCAATAAGATCTTGGAGAATGCTTTGACAAAGATCTGCAATGTCAATAGAGATGATTGAGATTTGAATATACCAGTATTACTATGGGCATACATGACTACATGTAAAAATATGACAAGACAAACACCATTCAGATTGGTGTATGGGTAGGAAACAGTAATACCATTAGAATTTCTGGTACCCAGTCTACACGTAGCAGCAATCACCAACATGACAGAAAGAGGCACGGTGAAGGAGCGGTTGAATCAACTAATGGAGATGGAGGAAGATAGGATTCTAGCATGATTTCATCAAGAATTATAGAAATCAAGGGACAAATATTGGCATGATAGACATATCAAGAGGAAGAGTTTCAAGGATGGAGACCTAGTCTTGCTCTCTAACAACAAATATTTTCAACATCCTGGTAAATTCATAATGCATTGGTTGGGGCCATATGAAGTGAAGACTGTCAGAGATGGGGGATTTGTATAGTTAAAAGACTTGGAAGGCACATAACTGAAAGGAATGATCAATGAGAGTCGAATGAAACTGTATAGGGACAGTCGACCTCCTAACACTTAAAACTTACAGCGCAGTAAAAAAACATGTGCATAGTATATTGTAGTAGGAGCTAAGATAGAGAAAATGAGAAAAATAAACAAAAAGGAGGAAAACAAAAAAAACAAAATAGAAAAATAGAAAAGACAGAAAATACAAAAATACTGGAAAATACAATGCACAATGGAAAGGGGACTCAACGCAACGAAAGGAATAATGTTTGTATGCAACATACGGGTGATACATTGCACACTAAGGAAATGTTACATCAAAAAAATATGCCACACACTCGATACACTTAGTGCATTGGAAAAAGGGTTAACGGTCAGAAAAAATGAAAAATGACGGTTACGGCAAAAAGGCGCCAACTGGTGGCATTTATGAAATTAAATGGAATGTAGGCATAAAGCATTATTGCATTAATGACACCAGGGAAGCTTCTCTAAGAAGTTTCACGACATTTTATATATAAAGGGGGAACACGGGGAATGTAAGACTTATTGTGAAAACACGAACTTGTAGTGATAAAGAACACACAAAGCAGAAGCAAACTGATGAAGAATATAGTGTGAATCGGTTGGAACCCATTTAGCAAAAACTGTCCAGTACCCACGATGACACCGCCGAAGATGGGAGTGCCAAGCCAAGTAGGGAGGAAAATAAGAATCAGTTTTAGGGTACCATATGAAACCACAGAGGCCGAATAGAAAACTGCATAGACCGAGAAATTTGTTGATGTGGACACGATTTCGTCACCATAGGCGTAAACATCAAGCCCTACACTGGTGGTGGAAGAAACACAACCGCCAACAACAACGACTATGGAAATCGACCCACACAATGGTGCATAGGGTCACACTATAAATGACGCAGGCACTATACAACAACCTACGAGGGCCGAACAATCCCAACGAACACATGGTGAAGCCAATGTGCACACAGAGGCTACAGTTCCAAGACCACCCAACGCAGAATCTACGCATCAGCAGGAGGGTCTGGTGGAATAAATTATCATCCAAATAGACCCTGACATGGGAAAGAGACAGATGGATGTTGGGACCTCAAGTCAAACTCGAATAAGAAAGGGAAAACAACCCATGGTGTCGTCCCCAGACAACCCGACGTAGCCATCGTATTACCGTGCATTCCAGAGGGAGTGCAAACCACACCGACACTTCCAGGATGCGTGGAGAAGTTGAAGTATTTGGACCACGACGTGGATGATGCTAGAAAATTCCCTGAATTTGTGCAGCAGGTATACTTGGACAGTATAGGGACAAGCCCCTTTGGAGACCCAATCCTACAACTAAAACCATGGGAAACCAGCCTGGCCAACACATGCATTCTGAATCTGCTTGAAATTCCCCATTTTGGAAGAGGGAAAGAAGTAAACACCTGCGTCAAGTAGTTGATGGCGGTCCTCCATGGAGGATTATTATGGTTGGAAAAAACCATCTCAATAGATTTGGAACTTATTGCACTCATCACAGGGATTCCATCAATGGGTGAAAACCCCGCGCAGTACCAGGATGATAAAAGGAAGGAAACATACCTAGCCGAGGAGATGAAGAAAAATTATGGCACAGAGAGGGGCTCATGCAAGATCATAATCAAGAGGATGAACGATGCAACAACGAGGATGGCCACCAATCCCATGGCCTACAAAATGCTCAGGAAATTCCTCAAGGAGGAAGTCCCTGTCGGGGTCATTGCAGCTGCAGCGTAGTGCGCTAATGGAACTGCACTTAGATGGGCCTTGTATCTATTAAAATTGTTCCTCAAAGACTTAAAATACATGCAAGACTTGGGAACAGAGTTCCACTACTCGTGGTTACTCATTTTGATTGCACTGATAGGGTGGAGGGAGCCCCCGTACTCTCATTTTTGTGACTGGATAGGTCGATGTCGTGTAGTGGGGTACACATCATTGGGGAGTAATTTGGATCCCAAGCATATAATAGCTAACACATGTACATTTTCCAGATATCTCAGTGAGATACATGAAATCATTTTGAACACTTGGAGGATTACTCCTGATGTGGTCACACAATATTGGGACATATCCAACTTCAGGGTGACAAGTCACAACATCTGGATCCAAGCACGCAGGGATCAAGGGAAGGAATGACTACAATTGATATACTTCATCATTGAGGATGAAATAGAAATGGAAATGAGGGATTGGCATGAAAACTGGAGGATCCTAGTCTTGACGCAAGAAGTGACTAAGGGTACAGAGGTAGGCACTGTTGTCCCCCAAAAGTCGACGAAGTCGAGGAAACCCAGTTAGAATTCGACGCAACAGAAGAAGGGGAGTGCGTCGAAGAAGAATACACAGGAAACACAAAAGGACATTTCCCCAGGACAGAAAGAAAAAGGAGCGAGGGACACTACAACACAAGAAATCCCCCCGTCATCTATTCCACAGGAGACAGGGCCCCTAAAGAGGTCAATAGTACATATGATAGGATCATACAAGAAGGAGAAAGCACACAAACAACTGCCAGAATACACTATCAGAGAGGATGATGTAGACCTCGTGGAAGAAAGGGTGTAGGACTGCGCAATAGAAGATTTTGAAGAAGCCCAGCACCAGAGAAAAAGAATACAAGACGACCTGGCAGGAATAAAGTGGGTCCTCAAGAAGATCAGTTCAGTGTAGAGGCCTGAAAGGGGAACTCAATCCTTCCCCGAAGAAGCAGCAGCGATGACAAGGACTACAACAAGCAAGGAGGACATAGTTCAGACTATTGCCCAGGCGATTCTGATTTTTAGGCTAACAACGAATATGCTGCAAATGGATGAAACTACAACACATACGCCATTGAAAGACCTAGAGCAAGTAGAGCTGGTATTAGCAAGATTACCTACCAAGGCATTGTACAGGCTCCAAGTCAATTTTGCGCAGGAGGTACAATCACATGCCAGAATAGATGCAACAGAACTGCAGGAGACAAGAGATGACAAGGAAGCCTTGGAATTGGTGATCAAACAAGTCAAGTTCGAAACCAAGGAAGAAAAGGAGTGCATAGATAGAATCAAATAGGGTGTGAAAATAGTGTACAATCACATCCCTGACAGTGTGCATGCATAGAACAAAAGCACAGAGGAGAAACTCAAGCTTAATGCCAAAACTATAGAACACTATAGGAAAGATATGGAGGAGTTAAAAGAAAAACTAACTCCTACAACTCCCCCCGAGGTAAGAGAGTAGAGGAAACAAGAAGTTGCACTCCAAATGGAAATAATGGAGGAACAAGTCAGCGCAACAAAAGGATTGTTTGACAGAGTGGTGCATCACTGGACTGTGTTGGATGAGGATGAGCAGGTCCAACAGTGGGACCAAGAGGAGGAGAGGGTAAGTATAGCCATGCAAGAGATCAATAACTAATAGAAAACGATGAGCATCAAAGAGCACCTGAAAGGTAATCAAGACATGAAAAAGTTGCAGGCCGATTTGAATGCCACATAGAGACAGAAGTATGAGAGACAAGTAGAAGTAGAACCACTCCAGGAGCAAGTAGCGCAGTTGATTGTGAAATTGGAAGAGGAAAAAAGGAATATGGATAAGGCACGAACAAAGGGCACATCATTGATCCAGGAGGATATCACAGCTCAATCAGTAGAGGCACTGGCAGGAAGAACTGCACATGTCTAAGAAAAAGGAAAGGAGCTTGCAGACAAGTTCAATAGCCTAGGAGGGGTTTTTAGGGAGCACACAATGCCTAGGTGGCTTAGGACGAGACACATGTCATTGTTGGGGGCATGTTGGGCACAGGACGATTTTGAGGAAGAATCCAATTTTGGAAAGTAAAGCTTAAATTAGAAAAATACAACTAGAAGGAAAAGCAACACGTGCAAGGGAAAGCCACATGCAAAGGAGGAAAGCATGCAAGGCACGCATGTAGGAAAACCTAATTACATTAGGGTTAGGGTTTTTGCAGGATATTGTAATGGCTAATAAGCTGGAAATCATTATAAATAAGTACCTGGGAGGTCTAGGTCGGATTTCCTAAGTTTTGTAATGTTCGGTGAAGGAAACTACTATAACTTATGAGGCCTTTTTGTAAGTTGTTGAGTTGTAGGAGAGTCAAGTAACTAGATCATGATGGTTAGATCGTAGGCTTAGGATCCCTGGTGCGATATAGTCAACCTCACAGGGATTGTGGAACCTATTTTGTGATTGTATGATCAGAAACTATAGTGTGTGCAATGTCATATATTACAAAACCATAATAAAAGAGCCTAAGAGACAAATCTTTGTGGATGTAGCGCAGGAGGGGGTGAACCACGGTAACACCTGTGTTATATGTTGTGATTGATTGCATGTTTACCTTATGTAAGAAGTTAGACTATGAATGGATGAATGGATAATTCTGTGAGATATGCTACATGTTAGATATGTTAGAATGCATGAATAGATTTAACAGATGAAAGAATGTTAAGAATAATAGGAAGAAATTCCAGATCAAGGATTAAGAAGATGAAATGCAATCCCAGATCCCCACTCTTTCCTAGACTACAAGCACCTGAGCATTGCAGTCACCCAGAGAGATATCTCGGGTGAGACTGTGCAATACACTCTGTGTGTTTTGTTTCCTTCTGGTTTACCATGAGGACCAATAGTTTTAGAGGGATTTGTTGGAAGTTGTCTAGATCTGAACCTGGGTCAGCCCAAGAAGTGGTTAGAGAAGGAATAACAACCAACACCAACCAATAGGGAGGATCACATATTAAGAAAAAGATAGAGAAGAAGCCAGGAAGAAGGGAGAGGAAGAGGAAGTTGAGAAATCACCCCACACTTCCACCTCAATACACTCACAGTCAGTGGAATAGGTAGAGGAAGTACTGGTTGATAAGAAGAGGAGGGATAAGGATAAAGTCCTAAAAAAGAAGAATGATGTGTTAAAAAGAAGCGGAAGATCGATTTAGACAAGGCCAAAGCCAAAGTCGAGGCAGAGGAAAAATATGCAACAGAACGAGAGATCAAATAAAAGGTGAAAGTAGTTGGGGAAGAAACAACAAGAGAAGCAACAAAACAAGAAGAAAAAGTAGCAAAAGAGGCAACCAACAAAGCTGAAGCGGAAGACAGAATAAGGGAAACCAACCCAATGAAAACAAACATCCAGGAGACATTGGCCGCAGGCGGGGATACAAATATAACAGACAAAGGTTTAGGAATGGGACTCTAGACACCATTCCAACCGAGTGAGATGCTTGACTTAAGAAAATTCACCTACGAAAATAAAACTGGTAGGATCGTGCAAGAACAAGTGAAGAAAGTTCCAACAATGGAATGGATGCCTATATCAGTTGTCACACAGATTCATGTGACAGGAGATGTGAGGGAAAAACCCATAGAAATGATTATGAACGGCTCTGCATTCATGAATGCTAACATGGATAAAATTTGAAGACTCTGCCAATAGAATGAGGACAAAGAGGCAAGAATAAGAGAATTGGAGGAAAAACTCTAGCAAGAAGAATTGATGAATGAAACCTTCAAAGTTTCAGAGTTGGTGCCAAGAAGGTCATGAAAGAATTATAAGAAGATGTCATAGGCATGTATGCTCGCCCAGACCTCTTTCAAGAAGAAACCACTATAATCATAGAGCAGAATAATTAGATACAAACAAAACTGACACAATACAAAACTATCTGAAAGGCATCAATGACATCGATAGATGGATTGTTTAAAATTTCGCTACACCTCTAAAATTTTACCGACCATCAAAAGTAGATAGAAAAACAGACCTGTGTGCACTTGACCATTGTCAACAGGTGGGATAGAGAGATGATAAGGAGGTTACCAAATAAATGATAATATTCTCAAGGATACATAAAGTTGCACATGAATTGATCAAGAGCAGCTGACTACCAAGTCTAGACAAGGTCAGGATGAATCTAGTGACAAAAGAGCTTGTGGAAAAGGTACATGACAACACAAATCAAGGAAAATCAATGGTAGAAGCAGCCACAACCATCTCCACAAACCTCATAGATCAACACTTATTGCGACCGGTAAAAATCCATACCATGATACAAGCTTTCATGACGGCACTGGAAATATACATGAGCACCATTGAGGACAACATGGCCATGAACAATGCATCTTTGGAACAAATAACTTACAAAAGGATTAGATCCCTGGACGATCAACTAGAAATTTGGACATCATACATCAGGGATAAAAATCCTCCAGTGAAGACAAAATAACGACCAAAAGATGTCAACACATGTTTCCTATTTTGTCTATTTCCCAACCAATCTCAATTTTGTCCTTATTGTACAGTTGTCACTAGGAAGTAGGAAACTGAACCACTTTTGTAACTGCCTCTTCAAGAAGGAAAAGAGCCATCCAACAGTTACTAAGAATTGTATAAGAAAGAGTAGAGGTTCATTTTGTAAGGGCTTTTTCTCTTCAAACATTTTCTATTTCTGAACTATTTTAGGAACACAATGCCAACTAAAATTTGAGAGTCTTTCTTAAAGTTTTTATGCACTATTGTTGAAACTGATAATATTGAGAAGCTCTCAGGGCCAGTTTTCTGAAGAAGGGATACTTGTGTGTGGATACATTTGTGCTGTGAATTATTTTGAGTGAATATGAATGTTGTTCACATCGACTATAAGAATGTTTTTTTACTTGTAGATTAACTCTTATGCACTCTATGTTATTCTAAAGTTTTAAGTGTTTCTTTGAATATCTTTAAGTCTTGAGATTTTTTATTTGTTAATGCATGTATTGGTATAATTTAGAGTATTCTGGTTATAAATGTTTGCATGCACTTGTTTCTTATTCCTCTCTTCTAATTCAATTATCTGTGTGGTATTTTTTGCAGAATCTGATTTCATTTACAGATCATTAGTTACTTTAGCGTGCTCCTAGCTAGGATCAATTAGAGTAGAATAAAAATAGATTAGTTTTTTTTCAATGCATAGTCTTCATCTACATCTTTTCATTGCATATTCACTCATTATCCACTCTCATCGGTAAACCAGACCATGACTGGCCAAAACTCCCAAAAAAAATATCAATGGAAGCCGGGCCAAATTCTGTATGGGATTCCTATTTCAAAAGGTGCATAGTCTAGTTGGGACCGTGTATTGGGGAGTACCCCTTGCTGTTGTCGGGTGAACTTAGACCTGTCAACAAACTCATGAAAGTAATCATCCTATTTCCTCACCTTTGACTTATGAGTGTTCTCCTTCCTATCCTTTCACCAAGAGAAGCATTGAATTTCAACAACTTCCATTCAGATCCCAGTTGGAGCCACCTTCACAACCTCTTTTCCTCAATAATATTACTATCGAAATCAATGGGTTGACCCCCTCCTATGATTACATCAGCCCTATTGATCTTTGAATGTAGAAAGTTTGAGAATATATTAATCAACCTTGGCATGATTTGGACCTTATACTTCATGAATATGATCTTACCTTGGTTTTAAACCTAGGAGTGACCAACATTCCACCTTATGCCCACCTATTGTTTAACATATCCATGTTTATGTTTATAACCAAACACAAGGGAAAGTATCAGGTCATAAATAAGTTCCTCAAGTGATTGCAATGGATCTTTGCATTCACCTAGCAGGCACATTTTTTTGTTAGCCAATAGGTTAGGAAATTATAAGTTCTTTTGAACATTAGCTTAGGATGCTTATGATTTTCTTTTCCTTAGAATAAATTTCTTTCCATGCATTTGATTTAATTAGAATAAATACATTCTTTTTGTATATGCTTTTGATTTCATTCTTAGACTTATAAATTTTCATTTCTGTAAAGTTTCGATGGTACTTTTCTAGGGTGGTAGAATCGCCCTATTTCTCATATTTCCCCAAGTTTAAATGTGTGTAGGCTATAGGTTTGATGTGAGATTCTAGAGTTCTCATACACTCTTTCTCTTAGTGATCCAGGTGGATATCAGTGGCCACCCACCTTTTCCAACTCGTTCAAAACAATTTTCTGGCAATTTTGGCAATTTACTATTTTTAGCAGTTTTTAACTTCCAGGGCCATTTTGAGGGCCTAAATGAAGGTTTTCCGGGATAGAGCTTCTCAATGATTTCCAAAGGCTCTGATTGAGCCCCCAAAATGAATATCCTTGATGATACCTTTCCAACGGGATATCGTGCGCCTAAAACAGATATTGTATGGAAAAGTTACGACCCCGAGAAGTTGATGTACTAACTTACCCAAACGGGGCCCACGTGGCTTTTGGCGCGTCATCTCCTAGGGTTAGGTTTTTGGATGTCTAGGGTTTTTGACATTCGTTTTTATTGTAAAAATTCCTTCAGAACCTCATTGCAATCATCTTCTTATGAATGAGCACAATCGTCACATCTCTTCTCAGAGATAAGCTGCCACCATTCCAACAAGCTTGTTTTCCATTGCATTTTACAGTTTCAACTTATTTCCTTATTGAATAGAAAATCAACTTTACTATATCTTTGTTATTCTATTTTAAGCATATTTTAATAATCTGTATTCATTTCATTTTGCTCATAAAATACAGATGAGTGGTATCAGAGTAGTCTTCTCCTTGTCGTCTTAATGCATGTCCCCAACAAGGTCAGGGTACAAAGAGTTGGGTCTCGAGCTTGTTTCTCTTGAGGAAAAAATCTCTCGCACACCCAAGAGACCTATCATGGAAGGAGAAAAGAAATATGACAGGATAGGAGATCCTTTCAAAATGTTGCTTGAGGAATCCCTCATGCAACAAAGTAACAAGATGATGGATAGTTTCGCGCAAATCCTTCGGGGACTACCAACAGGCGATGCATCTTCCTCGAGCGGAGGCGCTGCCCCCTTCAAGGTACAAATCAACTTTTATATTCCTATATTTGAAGGTCAGATAGACACAGATGTTGTAGACAAGTGGTTGAATCTACTAGAAGGGTATTTTTCTGTCCATAACTTTTCGAATAGAGAAAATATTACTTTTGCACTCGTCAAAGTCGTTCCCCTTGTCAAAAATTGGTAGGAAAATTCCTGTGAGAAAAAGGAAACAGAGGAACCCTCATTATTTACAGTCGTGACCACTTGGGAATCCTTCAGAGATGCTATTAAGGAACAATACTACCTTGTCATAAGTTATGACGACTTGTATACCAAATGGACCACACTATGGCAAGAAAGAGACCAAGTAGTGTTGAAGTTCACAAATATCTTCCAAACCTTGCACACCAAGTTGGGTATTAAATATTCAGAGCGACATATGGTACTCAAGTATCGCGATGCTCTGCATAGATACATATAGACCAAAATGGAATTTCTGGACTTCTCTTCCTTGGGTGAGGCCTACCAATATGCCATCAAAAACGAGTAGAAGCTCAAACAAAAGACACGAAAATTTGGTCCTCGGAACCCCTCACAGCAAAATCCAGGAAGGGGTGGACTCAACCCACAGAACAAAGGACAAATCAAATATGGACAGTATCAGGACAACCAGTCCAAGCTGCAAGCAGAGAAGGGCACCGAAAAGACAAAGAAAGATACTGGGAAGTGGTGCGACTTCCATAAGAGCCCTTGGCATAACAATGCTGACTGCTGCTCAAAGCAGTGGCTGGTGGTCGAAGTGAAAGCCTCTGAATCAGATGTGGGTTTTGACTCTGAGTCAGAACCAGAAAGGGGAAGACAAATTATTGATGTGGAACCCATTGCCATCATTGCTACCACCAAGCTCCAGCCTGGTGAACCAGACGAGCCAGACGAAGGCGAGCGCCTCTTCCATTCACAGATGTGGGTAAAAGGCACCCCAATGCACTTCATCATTAATAGCGATAGCCATAAGAACCTCATCTCAGCAGAGGTCATCAAGCATCCGACCCTGCCGAAAACATCGCACCGACAACCCTACACCATTGGATGGCTCTGCTAAGGAAGCAATCTTCGCGTCAGCCAACAATGTCGACTGTCGTACGACATCAAGCCCTTCAAAGATGAGGTATTGTGTGATGTTGTTCCTCTCGAAGTTTGTAATGTTCTTTTGGGCCAACCTTATTTATGGAAATATCATGTTGTATATGAGTCTAGGCCTCATAGTGTTATTATTACTTTGAACATGAAATTGTATAGGATACCCGAGGCAGTCCCTCCTAGTGCTATTTCCTTGATCTCTGCCAAGCAATATAGGAAGGTCATCTCTTAGACCGGGAAATTTGTCTTCTTCGTGATTTTCTCTCAGAGTGAGCAAAATGTCACAACCACATCGAGGACCTCCGCAACCGATATCTCCACACAACAAAGGCAAGTGGATAAGGTCATGGAAGAATACTCAGATATCTTCTCCTCTCCTACCGGGGTACCTCTGCACTACCAGGTCAAGCATCCCATCGATCTGACCCTAGGCACACCGCTACCCAATGGGCCAGTCTACCGCTGCTTTCTGTTAGAAAACAAGGAGATCAAGAGGAAGATCCAAGAAATGATCCACAAGGCACACATATGTCCCAACTCATTGCCTTGTGGGAGCCCAATCGTACTAGTGCAGAAGAAAGACAGGACCTGGTGACTCTATATTGATTACCGGGCCCTGAATAAAATCACAATCTGAAACCAGTACCTGATTCCCCAAATTGACGACCTCCTTGATCAGCTCATGGGGGTCAAATACTTCAATAATATATATCTTAAGTCTGTATACCACCAGGTCCCAATAGAACAGACAGATGTATGGAAGACCACCTTCAAGTCAAAATAAGGTCTTTTTGAATGGTTGGTCATGCCCTTTGCTTTGAAAAATGCTCTAGCAACTTTTATTAGGATGATGGACGATATCCTATGACCTTTCACCAGTAATTTTGTAGTGGTGTATCTGGATGACATCCTCATCTAATATAAGACTTGGGCGGAACACTTGCAGCATATTCAACAGGTTCTGCACACCCTGCGACAACACAAACTATATGAAAACTTGGAAAAATGATCCTTCAACATGGACAACGTCCATTACTTAGGCTACATCGTTGATCGACATGGTGTGCATGTGGATCTAGCCAAGATCTAGGTCATCCGTGACTAGCTAGCCCCAACCACAATCACTGAACTTCGGAGCTTCTTGGGCTTTGCCAATTTCTATCGCAGGTTCATGTTGGGATTCTCTCATATCGCATGGGCCCTCAGCCAAGTAACTAGGGGTGGTGGTAAGGAAAAATTTGTGTGGGTCATGTCCCAAAAACAAGCCTTCGATGACTTGAAGAAGAGTTTGTGCTCATCCCTGGTACTTTCATTACTGGACCTCCAACGTCGCTTTGAGATCAAGACAAATGGTTCAAACTATGTTGTGGGTGTCATTCTCACTCAACACGACCACCCCATGGAATATCATAGTGAGACACTATCAGTTGTTGTCCGTAAGTACCCTACTTACGACAAAGAAATTTACTCCATTGTGAAAGCTTGCCGCCAGTGGATACATTACATTCTTGGGAAGGAGACAGTCATCCACACTGATCACAATCCACTACAGTTCATGCAGACCTAAGGAAAATTGTAGAATGACCGCCATCATAAGTGGTCCACTTAATTACAACAATTCCACCTCAACATCAAGTATAAAACAGGAAGTACCAACCGATTTTTTGATTGCCTCAGTAGACCTCTAGTTGTGACTCTCACCACGGTGCTATAATCTTGCGGCCACGAGACCTCCACATGGCCCCACTTCTACGAAATAGACCCTGACTTCTCCACCACCTACCAAATGTTGGGTGCCAACTCAGTGGTCACTAATTTCCATCTTCAATACGAGTTGTTGTGCCGTTTGGGCCATCTCTGCGTTCCATCAAGCAAGCACGTGAAGATGATTTGGGATGCTCACTATAGTCAGGTGGCATGACACTTTGGCATTGAAACGATAATGACAGTGCTACAAAAACATTTCTATTGGCTGAAACTTCGATAGGATGTTGGCAAGTATATCAGGTCCTGCATCACTTGTGCTATTGCCAAATCGACCACCAAGAAAGAGGTCTTGTAAACCTCTTTGTCTACTCTTGACAGGCCATGGGAATCCATCTCAATGGACTACATGTCGAGCCTCCCATCCACTAAGAGGGGAAATGATTGTGTTTTTTTGGTTGTTGATCACTTTTCCAAGATGGTGATTCTAACCGTCTGCAAGAAGAACATCACAGCAGAAGCCACTGCTAAGCTCTTCTTTGAATGAGTATGGGTATATTTTGGGATCCCACAAACCATTATCTTAGACCATGACAGTTGGTTCCTCAACACATTTTGGTCGAGCCTCTGGTCACTGTTGGATACCAAGCTCACCAAATCCACTTCCTTCCACCCCTAGGTAGATGGCCAAACTGAGGTCGTCAATCGAATGATCGTACATATCTTGCGCATGTACAATTCAAAAAACCCTCAAACATGAGATGAGAGTATTCCCTATATCCAAAATAGCTACAACCGAGCCCTGCATAGCTCAACTGGCCATAACCCCTTTCAGGCAGGGTTGGGATTCCAACCATTGGGTCCCATGGATGTTGTATTACCCCTGGTGACCACCTTGGCTGACTTGTCCCCTGCTCCACCAGAAGCTGACAAAGCCACCCGGTTCATTGAGAGGATATATCACATCCTCCAACAGGTTCAAGATATTCTACAGAATTCTAATGCCAAGTACAAGCAACACCATGATCAACATCGGGTGCCACATAAGTTTCAGGTGGGAGACAAAGTTTGGTTGCACTTGCAGAAAGAATGCCTTACAGGGCCCCATCGGAAGCTTCACCCACTCCGTTATGGGTCGTACACCATCACCAAGGTTGTGGGGGACAATCATTTTGAGCTCAACATTCCCCCTTTCCTTGGCCTGCACCCAGTCTTCAACGTGGCTCTCCTTCGACCATATTTCCCACCATTATTGGACACCTCAGAGATCACAGAGAAATTGACACCAACAAACCTCAACCATGACTGCATGCAACATGCATACAGTGATAATATTTTGAACACACAGATCAAGGGCACTCGACAACAAAGGATCCAACTTTATAGAGTCGTCAAAGCAGGGAAGCTCCTGCACAAAGGCAAGTGGCTCACCCGGGGCAAAATTCAACAAAAATTTCCTCATCTAATGGGGGAACTCAACGCAATGGAGACCATTGCTTCCTAAGAAGGGAGGATTGATCCAGGTGGATATCGATGGCCACCCACCTTTTCCAACTCGCTCAAAACAATTTTTTGGCAATTTTGACAATTTACTATTATTAGTAGTTTTTAACTTTTGGGGCCATTTTGAGGGCCTAAATGAAGGTTTTTCGGTATCGATATTCTCAATGATAGCTGAAATCTCTGATTGAGCCCCCAAAATGAATCTCCTCAATGATACCTTTCCAACGGGCTATTGCGCACCTAAAACGCAGATTGTATGCAAAAGTTACGACCTCGAGAAGTTGATGTACTAACTTTTGGCGCGTCATCTCCTAGGGTTAGGTTTTTGGATGTCTAGGGTTTTTGAAATTCATGTTTATTGTAAAACGGCCTTCAGAGCCTCATTGTAATCATCTTCTTGCGAATGAGCGCAACCGTCACATCTCTTCTCAGAGATAATCCACCACCATTCCAACAAACTTGTTTTCCGCTGCATTTTACAGTTTCAGTGTATTTCCTTATTGAATAGAAAACCAATTTTACTGTATCTGTTATTCCGTGTTAAGCATCTTTTAATAATCTATATTCATTTCGTTCTTCTCATAAAATCCAGATCACTTAGAGTGTATTCCCCCAAGTAGGAGCTAGATGTTTCCCCCTCAATGGAAACTACTTCCATACCACTCTCTTAGGGGTGAGTTGATGTTTCTTGGATGAGCTCTTCTGCACATATCTATCAATTCAAGCATAATATTCTAGTTTTTCCAACCTTACATCATCCATGAGTTTTTTAGATGACTCTACCATGGTATATCTACTCTTGTGCTCTACATCTTAGATGATATGTTCTTGCACAAATGGTACGTCATGCTTCATCTTTTTAGTTGATGCGTTGTGCTTTCATGTGTGGGTTTTTTTTATCTAGAAGTGGTGTGACAGTTTCTAACCTTGTCATGAAAGTAATAAACATGTTGGTTATATCTTATAACACTTAATGCTAATAATTTATTATTTTGTCTCGTTTTACCATAGGTGGGCATATTTTGCTAAGATAAGTATGTCACGACTTAGGACTACTTGTACTATTGGTGATCTGGTTAAGTAGTGCTAAGTTTATCCATATACTAACCACATCTAACACTTTCCTTCATTTCTCTTTCATTACCATCCCGTTCATATAAAAATATTATCCGTGCTTATGTTTGACTTATCAAATGTCATCCAACAAGGTCTAAGTGGAGAAATTGAAGAATAATGTAAACCAAAGTAAAAAGGCTAAAGGTGAAAAAGAATAATGTTAAAAAATACTAAAGCTAGAGCTATGCCACCTCATTGAAAAGCCCCAACCCCAAGATCCTATACTAAAAACACATATCTAAAGAAAATGGCCTAAAAAAACAAAGAAGTATATATATATATATATATATATATATATATATATATATATATATATATATATATATATATATATATATATATATAT
>ML776568.1:9158-25033 GCA_009831015.1 Picea engelmannii
TGGGAGAACGGTGCTAGTCACGCTCCCCAGGTCGTGTGATGATGACTGTCAGTTGCCTGCTAGGGAAGCTTGGTCGAGTGAGCGACACTTCCACTTACGAGTTCTATTTGGAGTTAGGTCAGTATAGCGGATGCTCCAAGATAGTCTAGTAGAGGATGGATAGGAATGGAGTTGGAAGTAGGTTAGGAAGGAAGGATGAGTAGATAGTTGAGACTTTATGGGGATCTGTCATGTGTTGGGAGTTGATGAAGAAAATGTGTATATATGAATATTCATTATGATGTAACTAAACCACAGTTGTTTAAAATAAATTATTGAACTGGATAATTGTGATTAAAGAATTTCTTAAACAAATAATGATTGTTGTCTTTTATGAAAGACTATCCTTGCTGACTGGATTGAATGCATACATAAATTATTAAAGAATGATAGTTTGATTATTAGTACATGCACGAGGTTTGCATGTACTAGATACACATGCATTCCTTGTACATATACATTAGTATGTATGGACTTCTTGATTTACTTACTGATATTGTCAGTTACTTGCTGTGAATGTATGAACCATGCCTTTTTCATTTGTAACATTAGATACCTTAACTTCGGGACGAAGTTTCTTGAAGGGTGGGTGTATGTAACGACCCTAATTGAATAAATGATTAAATATTACAATGCAAAATTAATTAAGGAAATAAGTGTGATTAATCAAGTAATAATCAAACTAAAGATCACATTTAATGACTTGTGACATAAATTTAAGAGATCAATAAAAAAATGAGATAACAGGGATTGCGTATGCAGTAGAGGGTGGCGTATGCAGGGCGAGAAGCCCAGAAATCCCGAGATGATAAAATATTAATGAAGGAACGAAGGACGGAGGACAGGGGGGGGTGGTTGTGGAGGAAATTCGTGAGTCGGTCGGGAGGAATAAGGGAAGGGAAGAGGGGGATGTGCTCACCATTCAGCGGGGATGGATGCTGCGGACTGTATTGCTGAGAAAGTTGTATGGGCCGAGAACCATCGCATTTTGTCGTGAGCAGAATTTCTATGCACTGTGGTATTTGTTGTGCACTGTGGTATTGGCTGTGAGCCTGTTGTATTCTCTGTGGATTGTTGGCTTGATGGGAGCAAGGAACAGAGTGTTCTGGACTATGGCTTTTGATCAGGGGAGGCACCTTGTTGCTGGAGGTTTTGGGCACAGAGGGCCAGGATATCCGTAGATATCCTGGAGCTAGGTAGTTTTCTAGTTGGCAGGGGGGACAATAGTTTTGGGTAGTTATTTGTTTGTTTGTGGCAGGGTTGATCTGTGTAGCAGCAGGCAGAAGGAAAGAAACAGAAATTAGCATCAAAACTAGGTATTTGTTAAGTTATGCATTTACTTCATTCTACCAGAAAAATTATTATCCTGTGATAAATCTAAGTTACTGAAATTGTTGTTGGAAAAATCAATAATATGCTGTGAAATTGTTATCTCATCTTAGAGAATAAATTGCTTATGAAAGTAAATAGATGTTTAGAAATATATGGGCATTACATTCAACATTGGCCCCACTCATAGGTCATTTTTTCCTGTGTTTATTCCTAGTACATAAGACTTACTAAAAATTGTATAAGATATTTGGAGAATGATAATTTTGAAGGTGTTTGGCCTATTCCTACACACCATGTCCAGATCACCTCTCATTGATAGTCTTTGTATTGATCCCTTTTAGTTTTGGGTTGTTAGCATTTTCATTTGCACACACCTTTCAATCAGGAAAAGTTCAATTAATGTCTCTTATTGTTGTAGGGTTATAAAGCCTCATGATCCCAATGCCCATATGCCTCCAACCTTGTGATGTAATGATCGTTGGGTGACAATTGTCATGAAGGGTGATGACTAAGACTAGGGGAAACTTTCAATTAAAGGTTGGGAATGACCAGACCCACATCAAGTGAAGGAAGAAAATTAAGAGGGTACATGTTTTGTCCCATTCCATATCAACAACAACACATCCATTCACTGGGAACACTAAAACCCGAAAAATCGATGACTCCACTAAATTAGGGTTTATGGTTTACATGAAGAATTGATCATGGAAGAAAGTGGGTGTGTGAGTCAAATTTGAGTCTAGAAACCCTCCCATATCATTAAGGCATGTGAATATTCTATCCATGTCAAATTTCAATGCATTCAGAAACAGTTTGAAAAAATTTCAACATTGGCCCCATTCACAAGTCATTGTTGCTCGTGTCTAGTCCTAGTACATAGGACTTACTAAATTTTTTATAATATATTTGGAGAATGATAATTTTGAAGTTGTTAGGCCTATTCCTACACACCACATCCAGATCACCTCTCATTGATAGTCTTTGTATTGATCCCTTTTAGTTTTGGGTTGTTAGTATTTTCAATTGCACACACCTTTCAATCTAGTCAAAGTTCAATTAATGTCTCTTGTTACTGTAGGGTTATAAAGCCTCATGATCCCAACGCCCATATGCCTCCAACCTTCTGATCTAATGATTGTTGGGTGACAATTTTCATGAAGGGTGATGACTAAGACTAGGGGCAACTTTCAATTCAAGGTTGGGAATGACCAGGCCCACATCAAGTGAAGGAAGAACATTAAGAAGGTACATGTGTTGTCCCATTCCATGTCAACAACAACACATCCATTCAGTGGGAACAAATCAATGACTCCACTAAATTATTGTTTATGATTTACATGATGAATTGATGATGGAAGAAAGTGGGTGTGTGAGTCACATTTGAGTCCAGAAACCCTCCCATGTCGTTAAGGCATGTGAATAGTCTATCCATTTAAAATTTAAATGCAGTCAGAAACAAATTGAAAAAATTTCAACGTTGGCCCCATTCATAGGTCACTGTTGCGTGTGTCTAGTCCTAGTACAATTTCCTTGTAAAATTTGTATAAGATAATTGGCGAATGATAATTTTGAGAATGATAATGATGAATTGATGATGGACATACCTACATCGTTGGTATCATTAGGCGCAGTCGCACAAAGCTCCTCTTGGTTTCGAAAATAGTTCATTCTCTACTAAACAGGGGAAACCACGTGAAGGTGGAAGCTCTAATTATGCCCCCCCGCCCACCCCTCACATCACTCTCAATTTCCCCATATTACCAAATTTTAAATTCTAAATAACATGTATCATATACTATATTATACAAAATAAAAAGATATAAAGATCATATAAAAGATATAAACACATACCTCTTCTTTTCAAAAATTAAATATCAATCATATTATTATTCATCCAGCTCAACATCTGTATTAAGATCTGGTTCATAATCAATATTGGTGAAAGGCTTATTCCTATCAACATCATCATCAATGTCATTTTCACTACTATAGTTATCGATATCGTCAGTGAGGTCATCGTCTCCTACATTTGGATGATCAACTTCTTCAACTTCTTCGTCTGACACATTGACTACATGAGCCACCTACTCCTGATCTGCATAATCATGATATTCTTCCTCATTATTATCTTCATCCTTAGCTACATGATTGTACTTTACTAGTCTTCCTCTTGGATCATATCTAACAACGTATGACCAACCTGCTTTACCAGGTACCTCTGAGTAAAATACTTTCTCACATTGACTTGGAAGAACATAAGGCTCTGTACCTGGTTCAAATGCCCTTTTATTAACCATGGTAGATCCATTATCATGCTCAATAACAGTTCTTTCAGGATCACGTTCATGCATCTGTAGCCTATACCATTTAACCTCAAACAAAACAATTTTAAAGGAATTAAAATCACACTCAATTATATCCTCCAAATGGCCATAGTACCTATTCTCAGTTTCTTCTGGATTTATGTCACTTCTAGAGGAAACGTTGGTGACCTTAAACACTACAGTTATCCCACAATCTGAGGTTTTCATCTTATCATCCAACATTTTGATACGAAATTTACGACCATTACACCACATAGCCTTGTGATGTTTCGACTACAACATGGAAAACAAGTAAAAAATAAATTTCCAATTAATAATCCTCATATAGGACTTACTAAATATATATTTCAATAATTAAACAAACCAAATACATTGAAAACTTGGGAAAAAACTAGGAAAATGTGGGTAAAAAAATTAACTTGCTTGTTTATCTTTTAAACCAAAGGCTAAATCAAATTCCCTTGATGTAAGATCAGGAAACTGATATCGATGACGATGCGTTGTTTTAATCATCTTACTCACCCCTTCCCATGATAACCTACCGAAGTATTCTTCATTATATTCTATCCAATGCTCCATCCAATCAAGGTTGTTTGCAATGTATAAATGTAAAGCATCCCACTCTCGAGAAACTATATGATAGAATAACAATTTAATATCATTAATTAGTTATTGTTAATAATGAAATAATTTAATAAATGTGTAATATATTAAATCTATGTCAACATCTAATAATTATCTTTCACAATCCTCATTTTACCTTTCCCCAATAGGACCTCCCTTTCAAATTTGTTGATGGAGTCGAGATGCCAAATGCGAGGCACATTCATATTTTCTTCTAATTTAGGTAGATATTGACTAATATACACCATGCATTGATATACCATATATCCCTCAACCATATAACCCTTCGGACATGCTCTTTGTCTAACAAAAGCCTTCAGTGATTTCAAGTGCCTCTCCACCATCCACATCGACCTTGTGTGTACTGGTCCACATAATTCAATCTCCTCAACTTGGTGTATGAGGTAGTGTTCTTGTGCATTGAAAAATGGTGGAGGTAGATACTGTTGCATTTGACACATTAGTCGGGCAATTTCTCTCTTCCAATACCTTATATCTTCTTTATGGATTTCTTTTGATGATAGCCACCTACAAATGTTGACGCAATAAAATAATATCAAGGCATACATAAATTTGCAGATAAAAGATAACATGTCAATAGGTTCCGCTAAAAATCACATAAGAAGTATATCTTCCTTATAAAACAATACTTACCTCATGTATTTTCCAAGTACATAAATAATTTTTTTTATGTTGTTGTCAAAGTCGTCTGGGAGAGATAGAGGTAGAACATATTGTAGCAAAAAAAAAATTATTATTTGTTTCCAAAAAATGCATACCAATAAGGAAATATATTATAACCTACTAATTACCTTAATGAATGTGTGCGAGTCATGTGTTTTAACCCCACCAAAATCACCTTTTTTAGTTAAGATATTTTGTATGTTCGATGAAAACCCTGTCGGAAACCTAATTTTTCGAATGACCTCTTTTACAATATTTCTCTATTGCTCCGTCAATAACCAAGGAAGACTAGTATTGTGTTCACGACCATCGCCATTAGAATTAATAATAACACTTTGCAATGCATGATTAGCTTCCTGGATGTCACAACAAATCTTTCCAATTCTCTATTTGTCAGTCCTTCCATCTAATATTCACCATAACAATGTTGTTATGTTCTTCTCGATATGCATTTTATCAAACAAATGAACTATTTGTAGGTGCTCATAGTATGAAAATCTACTGAATTTCATCGGGTAACTTTCCATTCCTCGTGGAAGCCCATTTGTGCCTTAACGACATTCATGAAACATCAACAAATTGAAATTAACACTAATTAATGGAACAAAATGAAATTAACACTAATTAAATTAACCAAATATTTATATAATAGGTCATACATAAATAATTTGTGTACCTTCATGATTTCTAATATATTCCAACTTCCATAGGCGAGGTTTCATTCTTCATGGTTTTTTTCCATTTTCTTCTTTACCATTAAATTTTTCTTTGTCTGTAGTTCGATAAGTATGGTTCTTAGGAAGAAATTGCTTATACTCATCAAACACT
This sequence comes from Picea engelmannii, assembly GCA_009831015.1. Classification (NCBI taxonomy): domain Eukaryota; kingdom Viridiplantae; phylum Streptophyta; class Pinopsida; order Pinales; family Pinaceae; genus Picea; species Picea engelmannii. The sequence continues at coordinate 14,990 of ML776568.1, forward strand.
TCCTTTGCTAAACTCCTTGAACGACGAGATTTTATCCTTGGACCACAAACTGAGCATGCAAATTTACCCTTTGTTTGAAGACATACAAGATATATGAATAACTGTAGCATCAAATTAGAGTTACAATTTAAAATACTACTTGGTTTTTTCAAGAAATATATATAATATTAAATTGCAAAGTAAAGTAACAATATACCACAAAAATGTGTTAACTCGGGAGCATCATGAATTTTCCATGATAGTATTCCATTGAATTGAAATCCTTTTTTCCCTATTGGTCTAGAGATGTCATACATAGTGACACCAGCCCATAACTTCAACAACTCATCGATGAGAGGCTCAATATATACATTCATATCTTTAACCTGGTACCTACCTAATTGGTTCAACATAATGCATGATTAATTATACTTATCTAGATGTCATGATATATAAAAGAAATAATTACCATGCACAAAACAAAGAAATGAAATATTTTGTCATACTTTAAAGAAAATAAAAGATAATTAAATACCAGGAGCAATCATTGCCAACATTGTGTGCTCACTCTTGATCGACATCCAAGGAGGAAGGTTATTGTTTATAACAAAAACAGGCCACACTGAGTATGTAGAACGAACATCTCCAAATGGATTGACACCATCAGCTGCCAACGAAAGTCTAACATTACAAGGTTCTTCTTTAAAAATTGGCCACTTTTCTTCGATGTAGTTCAATGCAGAACCATATGTAGGCATTCAAAGAACATCGTCTCGACTTCCGTTCTTTGTATGGAAAACCATAAAATGTGCTATACTTTGGCACCTGAACAACCACTGGAAACGTGGAATTATTGGAATATAACGAAGAACTTTGTGAGGCACCTTCTTTGATGCTTTATCGGTTCGATATCTACTTATTTGAAATTGTGGGCATTCATTTTCTAATGCATATTGTCCATAATATATGATATCATCATTAGGACATGCATCAATAGCCTCATAGTCTATTCCAATTTCTTTCATAATCATGGATATTTCTCGATATGTGCATGGAAAAATATTTGACGTCAGTAATAGAACATCACCTAACAATCTACAAAATTCTAAAAAATAAGTCAATGTAAACAATATTAATCATCAATATACTAATTTACAAATTAGAAAACAATAGCAATATAGGAAAAAATTGAACCTTTTAAGTATTTGGGAACATGCAAGCATAAATAATTAACAAATTAAATACCTTAGTATCTGTGTGAGACATGTGTTTGATAAACCATTCAAAACCTTCAAGTTCACCAACAAGAATATAACAGATAAAAGATTTGTTGTTGAGCCTTCATAAAGAGGTTGACGTGACTTATCGAGTAGAGGATCAACATCATGACTATCATCATGTTTTTCCTCATCCATTGGAGAAAATGTGTCTTGGATCAATATATGTATCTCATCTTCCTGATTTTAATCACTAATGTTATCTCCATCCATATCATCATTAGTAACTTTATCAACAGCTTCAATATTCTGATCTTGAAGTTCATCTCCCTATAAAGTAGTATTTCTGCTAGTACTTGGTAAATAACTCTCTAGAGGTCGACATTTTGGGGGCATCATCTATATATTTAAAAACAACATAGAAAAGTTAGTTTTTATAGAAAATATAAAAATCCCGATAAGAAATATTACTAAAATTCATGACATACTGATTATTACAAAGAATACATTAAATATTGAATCCTCTTACCAAGGGACGATATTCATAACCCCCTTCGGTGTGCCTCTTCTCCCTACAATGTCTTCGGGTTGTTGTTATTAAAAGTCTTCTTTTTTGCAAGCCTCTGCAATCATATCAAGGGAAATAACATTTTCCATCACCCCTTGCCTCTAATGCCGCTCTTAACCGAGCAAGCTTCCTGTCATTTTTGTTCATTGTGACAAATCCTTGTCCTGACAAGTAATTGTCTTCCTACACCATACCAAACATTAAGTTGTAAATTTTTTAAATTTTAGCTACTCCTTTCGATTATGATATGTTTATTTACAGTGACCTACAATCCTCACAATTATTTCTTCTAAGACATTTTGACATGCTTTTTTTTTTTATATCGATTAACTATTAAGATATATATGCTTTAATTTGTACTATAGAGTATTGTGTACTGAATAACCATGGAAAATAATTACGCACCATTTAATGAAAGTGGTCAAAATTTCTCAAAATTGAATCACTCGACACCATACACTAGCCTCTAAGTTGTTTTGTAGACAAAATGTCAATCTTTGAAATTCACCACTAAAAAAAGAATGTCAACCACTTGTCATCCACAATTGGGTTGGGCTGGCTTAAATTATGACGTGTTGATTTGCATCTACACACAATGGTCACAATTTTATGCTACTTATAGTGGTCACAATTTTATTTTCTAAGACACTTTGGCATGTTCTCATTTTGCATTGTCTGACTAGTACATTTCATCATGTTATCGTACATTTCGCCATGAATTTTTTATATTTTAGATACTGATACTTATTAATAGTGTATAAATGAGTTACATCAACTACAAACTAAAGTTAATCACGACATCTAGAATTGTGTGTGATTATAAAACATTTAGAGAAACAACATCACATATCAGAAAAGGGTATGTGCATTTTATTGAGAAAGTTGAAACAAATATACTTTATTTATATTGGAAGACTATCGTATATAATCATAAGTTCATTTGTTAAAGGTGCTTAGTCATAAGACAATAAAGTTAAAGGTGACTAACCATAAGCTAAGATGGTTGAAGGTGGTTAGTTAAAAATGATTGTTATGTGCCTAATCACGACATAGATAACATCTTTATAATAAGGTCATATGTGTACAAATTTTTTCTTTATATAATAATGACATATATACCTAACATAAGTTTAGGGTTAGTGTTTATGTATCTTATTAGTCCCTGCTAAAGCAGGGAATATAGCAATCAATTGCAAGTCAAAATCATTTTGACTTTTGTAAATTTACAAAAAAATTAACAATGTTTTATAATGTTTTGTTTTGCATGCTTAAATAATGGAAATTATCATACTTTGTTTTGCAAAATGTACAGACCCGATAATGTCAACCACAATATTTAGTCCTGGGTTTTGTTTTTCATGCTTAAATAATGGATGATCTCTCGTACATTAATAATTATATGTAATATCAACAGGTTATCGTGTCACTAATGCCAACCTAACCATTATTTATTACAATATGTTGAGGATAGAAAATAATTTATGCGGAAGAGGGAAATGTTATTAATATTTCTTTGGGTGAGATGAAGCTTTCAGAATAGTCTCTTCTTGAATATTTGGTAAGCTTATGCCTCTTTCATTGAAATTAGAGGCTTCCTCGAATTTTTCTTTTTAGAAGTTGAAATTGCAGTTTTCTTCTTTGTTTTACTCTTTTATCTTCCACACTCATGCATTATATCTCTTTGTCTATGGAAAATAATGCGAGTTCTATTTGAAATTTGTGAATATTATGGGAAGATCTCGTAAATATTATGGAATCCACATGCCATTTTCCATAGAATATACTAACTAGATCCAAAAACAAAAGACATGAAATATGGTACTACACATATTATAATATATTATCAAGGAAAAAACAAGCTACATGAAATTTGGACAAAAAAAATTACAAGTTAAATGTGTACATCAACAAAAAATAGCATACTAACCTTGAAAGTTCAAAATCTGAGCTATGTAGATTGAGAATTGGATTTTTTCAACCGGTGGGTGACAGAAAAAATAAACATCTCAAACAAAAGCCAAGAACAGTGTCGAAACTATAACAATTGTGTAGCAAAGTCTCCTAAAGTCACGTATATATAGATCAAATAGTCAACTAGCCGTTAACACCGACCAATGAGATAGGAAAAAAATTTGTTGCTATTGCAATGAAAGTTCATCGCTATTGCGACGAAAATACCGACTAGATTAAAATAAGATTTACGTGGATAATGCGACAAACTTTCATGGCAATAACGATGAAAATCCCGCCCTGTTTAAAAAAAAAGATGAATCTAGTGGAAGTGTGGAAAAATTTAGTGGAATAATCCACCCATATGTAGTAGGGTATGGTATAATAGTCAGCACAATAATGGCTAAGTCAAGGTACCAACTCCAAGAATAGTTTCAAATTGTATCCTCTCATTCCTCATAGCTTGAACAACCCAATCAAATGTACCACTTTCTCTACACTACAATCCCTTGAGTTGTCCCACTCCTTCACAGGCCAACTAGGAAGTCTTATAGCACTATGTATTCAATAAATCTAGTTTCACTTAGGAGTCTCAAAGCACCCTGTAGGCCTTACACTCAAGAAAACCTATTCCCAACAATTCTCCCTCTAGGGATCCAATTTTTCCCAAGGAAACCCAAAAATGATTGTACACCCAAATCCACCTAGGATTCACAAGGTTCAAAAAGTATCAAGTTTAAAGTGTCTCCTTATCTCATGCCCAACCAAAAATGGTAAGAATGATGGAATGAATGATAATGGATGAAAATTACACATGCAAACATTCCTAGAATGTGTCCACTCTCTTATGCATTTTTTCCATTTTTTTCCCTTTTCTCTCTTTCTCTTCCTCCCCCATTTCCCCCTCTCTCCCCTACCCATATACCCTTCACATTGTCTATTATCCAAATTCCACTAGTACATTTCACTCAACTTCTAGCGTTGATCTGACACCCATCCAACAAAATCCCCTCTGGCTTCCGACAAACCCAATTTCCAACTATTAGTCGAACCCCTTTCGTTGCACTCTCGATGACACTAATTGTATGTCAGATATCCAATGTAAAAATATACCTCATGGAATTTTTGGAGATATTTTACGAAATATATGTTCTTCCTACATAATTTTCACATTTTGGACCATCATATAACTATCGGTATTGCAACGCATTGGTCTTCCACGTGGCATTTTCCATGAAATCGTCACCAGGGAACCCACCATATTTTTACTGATGAAAGTGGTTGTTGTTGTGACATAGGAACTGTTGATGTGTTGAACCTGCACAAAAAATATCTAGCTAGCAAATGACATACACAATTTGTAGAGAAAATAAGAAAAAAGAGAAACAAGAGAGAAATAATGGAAGAATTATCATTAACCAAATGAATGAATGACAATTTACACATGATATACTCTGTATAACTCAACTAATGTGCACTGGAGGAGAAAACAGTGTGCCATAATGGTGGTATAGAGTGATATGGACACACACCAATAGTTACAGGAGTAAACAACCACCTAATCTAGTCTCTTAGACAATTACGGAAGTGACCTACCACCTAGTATGAGTTAACTAGTCTCTCAGTCTCAACTAACTGAATGAAATAGAGTGAAGTGAGGAGGAGATCAGGGAACCATGAGTAATGCACTAGTTTGGTGATAATATCAAGGACAATGTCCACTAGTTTGGTGATAATATCAAGGACAATGTGCACTAGCTAGTGATGATCGTAATGTAGCATCTAGAATCCACTCAAATGATCAAATTGAAGTATGAACTGAAGAGAATATTCTCCCTAAACTATAGGAGACTAAATAATGAATAACAACCACATGGAAAGCCTTACAAAAAATAAATCCTAGGTGTGTGTGAAGTATCTCCAACACCCCCCCTGAACATCACTATGGTAAAAATAAATAATGGGTCCCAGCAATGAGGCGATGTTAGGTACCCAAATAAAAAAGATACAATGAAATAAACAAGGAAAGAGGGAAAAACTTATGGGACAACCTCCCCCCTAAAAGTACAATGTATGTAAAACTAAGAATTCATAGTTGCTAGGAAACTGTGTCCTTCACTCCAAGACAATTGCATAGAGAATGGGACTTATTCTCAGTGAAGGTCTTGGTGAAGATGTCTGCAGTATGTTCTGTTGAAGGAAAAAATAGTAGGTTGATGATCCCTTCATGTACTAAGTCCTGAATGTAGTGCATGTGTATATCGAAGTTCTTCATCTGCTGCCTCTGAACTAGGTCTCTACAGAACTTTAGAGTGCTCTGGTTGTCACGCCTGATGATGATCTACCGATGGAACTGAATGCCCAATTCAGTGAGAAAATTTTATAGCCATATAGCCTGAATGGTAATGTTAACTAGCCCTCTTTGCTATTCCTCGGCTGAGTATAGAGAAATAACATCCTATTATTTTCTTCACCAATAGATACGCCTAAAACCAAGAGTGAGCGACTAACCAAATATGGACTTACGATCAATGTTATCGTCGACCCAGTCAAAATCAATGAACCAGATGAGGTTCAATGTAGAGTCTACTACATAGTGAGTCCCAAAGGTGATGGTTCCCTAGATGTATCAAATAATACTCTTTGAATCCTTCCATTGTAGCTCATGCGTCTCCTACATGAACCTAGAGACTGCTCCAACTATATAGAAGAGGTTGTTGGAGCATAATCCTAACTTACATTAGTTTATACCTAGATTAGACTCCTAGATCTTGGTTAATACATTCATTTACACTTTATTTCACCTAATTTGGCCACATAGAGAATAAGGGCACCTGATCCCTAGATTTTAGGGAAAACTGCTAATTTTAGATCAAGACTCAACTCCCGGTTCTTGATTTTCTTGATTTTTCTTGATTTATTCTTGATTTATTCTTGATTTATCCTTGATTTACTCCAACTCCCCCATGAAAAACTCATCTATTATTTGGGAATGCACACCTCCTCTTTGAGTGAGAGATTTATTCCTTAATTAATGATTTTTGTCTTTACTATTATTAGTAATTACTATTTCAGGTCAGTTAAGTGAGTTGGAACTGCTTCTCTTGTCAGTTAAGTGAGCTTAAGTGAACTAATGTGCATCAATTAAATATTTTGGACATTAATGAGTGTTTTACATGTATATTTAGTGGTCTAGGTCGAACTATGTGGTCTCCCTTAGCTTATGACACCTATTTTAGCTATTTCTAGCTTTTTTTGACTAGAATTTCTATGTTGGAAATTCTAATATTCACCTCCTCTCTTCTTTTTTTAGGATGGTTGATCATGTATATTCATTTTTTATTAATATAATTATATGATTTAAGGAGAAAAAACTTTCTCTCATCTCTTGAATATCATCAAATGTTTTGTGTTCAATTTAACTAGAATTCTAGATCTATCGGGGTTTCTGCAGGAATTTTAGTTGGTATCAGAGCTAGATTGAATCTAGTGGATTGTACATGGTTTTATTTGCAGGTATAGATCATCAGGAGGTGAATAAATAAGCAATGGATAATATATCTTAGCCCATAAAACTCATTCTAAATCCTTTCAATTACTTCAAATGGAAGACAAAGATCTCTCTGCTCCTCCGAAGCAAAGGGCTTTACCGGGTAACAATGGGAATGGAGAAAGAACCGAATACTGCAGTGGAGAAGATAAAGTATTTCGATAAATTATATGAAGCAATTGGGATGATATTCCTATAAATTTCCATAGATATCCTCTTTCATATCAGTGGAGCCACTACTCCTGATGTGGTCTGGACCACATTGGAAGGACTATTCGGCAAGCAGGATGCAATGAGAGTGCATCAACTGGAGAATGAACTCGTATCCCTAAGTCCAATTCATTTCAGAAACCTGCAAGAATTCTTCACCAAGTTCAAATCCATCCTCATTTAAATTAATGCATGTGGAGTCACAAAAGGGGAAGAACAAATCATACTTTCAATTCTCTCGAAACTAGGCCTTGATTATTCCATATTTGTGTCGTCTTTTCAAGCATCTAAATTGACTCAAGAAAAATAGAAAATGCCTCCATTGAATGATTTCATTGCAGAATTGACTCAATAGAAATCTAAGTTAGTCAAAATGGGTGCCATCAAGTGTTCCAAGAACCAAGCACTTGTGGCTACTGATGCTCCAAAGAGCAGTGGAAAAGACAAGGAAAAAGGAATGAGTAAATTTCTTGAATCAAAAAAGGAGAGATTCACACAATATTCAGAGAGATCTTATGAGCCTAAGGGTAGGAAGAAGAAGAAGGAAAGAACACTTTGTAGCTACTGTTCCAAAGGTTTTCATCCTGAAGAAAATTGCATGAGGAAGACTATCGATGAGATGGCTAAGCAATTGCAGCAGCACAATCTCACGGTGCCCGAAAATGTAAAGAAGAAAGATGATAACAGAACGGGAGGGAGAGAACGAGATGGTCATGATTTAATGGCTATCACATCCACTCCATTAGCTTGGATCCTTGATTTAGGTGCATCGAACCATATGGTTGCATCAAAAGATGAATTTCCCTCCATCGAAGAAAGCACCAAATCCCTAATTTACTTGGGAGATGGCACACCCGCAAAGGTGTGCGGAGAAGGAATTGTTGATCTTGAAGGGGGATTCTTCAAAAATGTGCTTCATGTTCCCTCGCTGTCTACAAATCTTCTCTCAATATATAAAATCACTCATTCTGGCTCTGGAAGGAAGGTGGAGTTCACTCCGAACTCCACAATGATTATCGACATTTCCACAGGCTCACAGCTTGCACATGGAATTGCAGATCACGGTTCTTGTTTATATTTCTTCTCCCACTTTGTTCCTAAATATATTAGCATTGTATTTCTATCACAATTTAATGATATCATCAGGTTATGGCATGAAATATTTGGCCATCTAAACTATAAGTACATGCATCAACTCAGCAAGGAAAACATGGTAGAAGGATTGCCAGCTATTAAATTCACAAGTGATGTATGTCAAGGATGCATTCTTGGAAAGCATCCACAGAAAAAGTTTGAAAAAGGGAAGGCATGGAGAGATTCTTCACCTCTTTGTCTGATTCATAGTGACATTATGGGCTCATTCCTACAGCCTTCAATCAGTATACAGCTACAACACACAGTGCCATATACACCACAACAGAACAGTGTTGCGGAGAGGAAAAACTGGTCCTTAAAAGAGATGGCCAATTGTATGCTCCAGTCGAAATCATTATCTCCCAAGATATGGGCTGAAGCTACTAATTGTGCAACATACATTCAGAACCGAGTTCCTCACAAATCACTCAAAGGCACCACTCCTTTTGAATGTTGGACCGGTAAGAAACTGAAAGTGTCGCACTTTCGTATTTTTGGTTCACAAGCATGGGCTCACATTTCGACAGATAAGAGGAAGGCCTTGGAGCCTCAAAGTGTTGAATGCATATTTTTTGGATATCCTGAAGGTGTCAAAGGATATAGATTTCTGGACTCTCACACTGAAAAGTTCATTCTAGCTCGAAGTGTGAAGTTTGAAGAAGAATCACTGCATGCTTTTTCACAAGACTCTGTCGAGGAACCGCTTGTTGTCACTGATGAGGAGGAGTCGGAAAATTCTTCGATCACTTTAGAAAATCCATCAGAGAATCCTTTCAGGTATGATACAGAGTATGAGGAGTAGGTCATGTCTTCTCCAACTCATTTTCCAACTTGGGCAGAGAAAACCATGCAAGATACGGGTGAATTAGTCGGTGATCCTGCGGATACAAGAAGGACTAGATCATAGTTTTTTGGGGCTCCTCAAGCCCTGGATGCCACAGAACCTTTTTTGCCCATAAATTTCTATATTTCACTTGTTTCATATCCAAAGTCACACTCTGAGGTTGTAGACATCTTCACCAAGTCCTTCACTAAAAAGAAATTTTCAGAACTGAGAGCTATGCTTGGAGTGGTGGAGACAACTGAGTAGGTCACTTTTGGCCACTCAACATTTTTTTCCTCTTTTTTTGGGGGGGACAGTTTTCCCACAAGGTTTTCCCTCTTTCCTCTTTTCATGAGGAATTCTTTTATGTAATGAGTACCTAAAATGGCCAAGTTGTCGGGACTGATTTTTTTTTTCATTACAGTTAAGCTTAAGGGGGGGTGTTGGAGCATAATCCTAGCTTACATTAGTTTATACCTAGATTAGACTCCTATATATTGGTTAATACATTCATTTACACTTTATTTCACCTAATTTGGCCACATAGAGAAGAAGGGCGTCTCATCCCTAGATTTTAGGGAAAACTGCTAATTTTAGATCAAGACTCAACTCC
>ML776568.1:36814-59667 GCA_009831015.1 Picea engelmannii
CCGTTACCCATCAAACAAACTTGGGTCCATTACCCAAACCTGGGGTCTCCAACTTCTCATGGCCATAACTCTCTAACCGTGAGGAATTATGTGACGTTCCACATACCACCAGAAATGACATGACAAGAACTATCCATCTAGGATATTTTCCTTGACAAAATCACTTTCCTTCATCTCATTATTCCACAATTAAGCATGGTTTATCTTACTCCACAAAGCGTCTTCCCGTGAGGGCTTTCACCACAAGGGGACCACTTTCGAGTTCATCCATATTTACTTCTTATCAACCATGACAAAACAATAATGAGTCATATTTACATCAAACACTATTGGTTGCATTACCCAAACCTTTGTGCTACGGGTCTTTCTTCAAGGGTTGACATCAATGACAACCAACCTTAATCAGCAGTACATGCGAGACACTTTCCTTGAATTGGAAACTACGCTCAATGATGAGTCGGTCCGAGGAAATATCAATGAGTTTGTATCCCTTCACTTCTTCATGGTATTCAACAAAGATACACTTTGTGCTCTGTGGATTAATTTCCTTCCTCTTCTGAAATGGAATCCTAGCCCATGCACGTGAACCAAAAATACAAAAGTGGGTCAGTTCTTGTTTGAGGCCACTCCAAGTATTATAGGGGTCTTATCCTTGATATATCTATGGGGAGATCTATTTTTTATGTAGGTTGTACAATTAAGTGCTTCAACCCATAATATCTGTGGAATTGACTTTGCATGTAGCACTAAGATGTCATCTATTTTAGAGATCTATTTTTTCGCTCAACAACTTTGTTTTTCTATGGAGTATAAGGAAATGTGTGTCGCAAATAAATCCTGAACTCATGACAAATATTCAGTATATCATGGTTGACATAATATCCCCCATTATCTCTTCGGAGGACTTTGATTTTCTTTCCTGATTGTGTCTCAACAAGGGCTTTGAAATCTTTGAGGTGTTGAAAGACCTCTAATTTTTTCCTGAGAAATAAAATCCATATGAAGTGTGATAAATCATAAACAAAATGAGAACATACCTTTATTCACTTATTGATGGATGTGGAAAAGGTCCCTTGTGGTCACCATGGATCAGATCTAAAGGAAAGGAAGCCTTCTGATTATTTTCTTTGTCGAATTTTTCTTGAGGGTGTTTCCCAAGAACGCATCCCTCACAAATTATTTTGGAGAAGTGGATGTCAGGTAGACCATCGACCATTCCCTACTTGTTAAATTGTTGCATATGTTTGAAATTTAAATCCTTGAACCTTTCGTTCCATATCCTACTGCTTTCATCAGCATGGGTAAGCAGTAATGCAAAATCTAGTTCAATAAATTCAGAAAATGTGTAGAGTCTAGATTGATGATTTACCTCACTTGTAGCAACCATGGAATGGGTTTTCATGTCATAGATATCCACTGCATAAGGTGTGAATATGAATCTCTTTCCGATGATGTATTTTTTTCATCTGATACACGAAGATAATATTGAAATAATGTTTGGGAATGTGTATCACATTCTCTAAGCTCTCGTTTGTGAGTTCAATTATTCCTTTTCCAGTGACTTCGACCTGAGAGTTGTCCCCCATTAGAATAGGAGGACCTTTCCATGCATACAATGAAGATTAGACTTATTTTGTGGCTTCCATGTGGTGCAATTCTCCCAAATCTACAATCCAATCATTGAGAGAGGAGTTGATGGAAATCAAAGCATGGCTAGAATTTCCTTTCTTGGGATTTTGATCTTCTAGATTCTTCTTATTGGTGCCCTTGGGGGTGCGATATCAAATGTTGTTTTTTTTAAGTATTTGGGCCATTTTATATAAAAAAAAATTGTATACATGCATATTCTAGATGGAATCCTTTATTGCAGTAAGTGCATTTCTCCCCTTTTCTTCCCTTTACACCTTTGGATCTGAATGCGTCGTTGAAGGGTTTTGAGTACCCTTCCTTATTTGGATTTGCATGTGATTTCCTTTTGTGTTTGTCTTTAGATTCATGATTTTGAGGATTGATACCATCATGCATAGTAAGTGCATGCGCTTTTGGGCCTTTGATTTTTCCCATGTTGATAAGCTTGTTCTTCTCTTGTGTCAAAGATTCAATAAAGAACTCAAGAGAGGGCGTATTCCAGGTGGCTCCAGAGGCTATCCTAACTAAATTAAATGTGGATACAAACACTGAGTATTCTAGACCATGTTTGGAGAGAATGGTCTGAAACATTTATTTCTCCTCCTTAGGAGTTTAGGAGAAATGAGACTGCAAATAGTTCCAAACGCTTCATCCATTCGATTCAGATACTTGGATTTTTCTATGGATGATGTGGGTTTGGTCTCTGTGTCCATGGTTAACCTATATAATCCTATTCCTCTAAGATGAACTATCATATTATCCTTCCATTCAAACAAATTGTATGATGTAAGAATGAATTCTTTTGGAAATTCCATTTTTTCGTTGTCTTCAATATTCGGTACCTGTAAAAGTAATATGGTGTGTCTTTTATTCTAGAAATCCATCAGCTCTGATACAATGTAAATGTGTTGAATTTAAACAGAAAATGTTTAGCTAGTAAATGGAATACACAGTTTGCAGAGAAAATATGATAAAAGAGAAACATGAGAGAAAGAATGGAAGAACTCTCATTAACCAAATGAATGAATGATATTTTACACATGATATACTTTGTATAAATCAATTAATGCACACTGGAGGAGAATCCAACGAACCATATTTATGGTATAAAGTGATCTGGACACACACCGACAATTACGAGACTAAACTTCCACCTAGCCTAATCTCTTAGGCATTTACAGGAGTGAACTACCACCTAGTCTGAGTTAACTAGTATCTTAGTCTTCAGTTGATTGATTGAAACAAAGTGAAGTGAGGAGGAGATCAGGGAATCATGAGTAATGCGTTAGTCTGGTGATAATCCCAAGGACAATGTGAATTATCTATTGATGATCCCAATGTTGCATGGTGATGATCCCAATGTAGCATCTAGACTCCACTCAACTGATCAAACTAAAGTGTGAACTAAGGAGAATATTCTCCTAGAGGAATATTCTCCCTAAACTATAGGATACTAAATAATGACTAATAAACATAGGGAAAACTTTAGTAAAATTCAATCCTAGATGTTTTTGAAGTATCTCCAACGGGCATGTGTAAGTACCATTGAAAAGATGACACATACTCCATACAAATTGCGACTTTATGGCACATGTCCTACATCAGTGTGGTGATGCTCTATATCATGTAGTCTGTCGGTGATCCAATGATATATCACTGAAAAATCTTCATATGTGAAAATCCATGGTCATCCATGAGAGATCAAAGTACTATCAGGAATATAATGGGATGGCATTAGGGGTCCGACATCCATATAATAAAGTCATTTTTTTTTTAAATTTCATTAGACATAGGGTGCATGTTTATCTAGATGGAGATGACAATGTTTTCGATATATGATCATATAGAAAATTAGGATTAGGGTTTAAATATTTGAATAAAACCCTAGTTAAATATGGTTAGAACCTCCACATCTAAAAATGCACAATCACACTTAATATATACATGTTTTTCTTTAAACTGTAATTTATGCCCTTATGTAGAAATGCATACTAAGCTTCATTAAAATGAACGCCCTATTCTTAACACCCATACAATTTGAGTGGTTGAAGTTTATGTCAGTTTATTATATTATTCTACACATGTCTACATATTTGTATTTTCATTTCCAAACAGAAAATTGGTTTCCATGTAAACGAAGCAAATTCTACCTTGTAAATTGAGAGGCCAAAATAATAGAAAGTGACCTAATGTAAATGCATGTACATAATTCTATATAGCTCCAAATTTAGCTATCTATGGTTTGGGGTGAATTTAATAACAACATAAATCTATATATATGATGCAAGAGCATTGTTGAAAGCCAAGGCACGCGCCTAGCCAAAGAGATAGTTGGACACGCAGATGTGATTTGAATACGGTTTTGTGAAAATGTTTTGAAATAAAAAATATGAAGCATTAATGTAATGAATAGGAGGAAAGTACAGTTGCATTTATATCTGAAGATCCAAACTGATTTTGGAAGTGTATGTTACTATCTGCGGATGTAATAGGAATTTAAGTCTGTTTAATGAAAGTACGTAGGTTTAATTTAATAGATTAGACAGTTTAGGAGCATAGGAGGGAAAAAAGATGATAGACACCCTCGCCTTGTATATTGAAAATAACTCATTGTTATTTAGAATTCATATGTTGTAGAGCTGCAGAGATGAATATAGGAGAACAAAGAATTTTATGCATTTTAGTTATTATTTGCCATGTACATGAGAACTGGAATTAATAGAAGAAATATTTGATTCCAATCTATGTGTTTGTTATGGTTTTCAGAACCACCTATTAAATGGTATGTTGCAGGCTTGTTTGCATTATATGTATGCATTTTTCTTCAAAGCTATGTGTGTGTATGCTCTAGAATTCTATGTTGAATGTTTGAATTCTGGATAAGGGGAGAATGAGTTTCAGTTGTTTCTCTTTCTGAGAACTCCTAGAAAGAGTGTAGTGGAGGGTCTGCAAGGAGTGTGTCGCCCAAGCTCTGAGTTTCATCTCAGAACTCTCAGAGGAGATTCAAACTATGTCTTTAAAGGTAAGAGTGCTAGCAGAGCACAGAGTCGTGCAAAGTGTCCGCAGGTTGGGAGAAGGGAAGAAATTACTTCAAACTCACAGAGGAGTTGAATAATTCTCTGTTGCAAAGAGTACACAGAGCTGAAGACCCAAATAACCAGTGGTTATTTGAAAATTTTCCGCAAGGAGTGCGTGTAGGGACCCTTTTGGAATCCTTGAGTTAACAAGAGAAAACTCAGAAGCGATAGAACCTATGAAGTGTTCAAAGGGAGGCGAACGTCAAAATCATCTCATAGAAGTCAAGTTCAGGAGGAAGGATGCCAAGTCATTTGGCTAGAATTCCTTGAGAAGTTGAATCAGATGGTGGAATCGCTTCAAGAGGAAGTGCCAAAGTTCCGTGAACCATTGGATCTTGTGGAACAGCAGAAGGATTAAGACCGAGTGTCTTTCAACACTCTTAAGCTCAAGAAGGATAGTGACTGTCAGATCTGGATCAACAGGGGTCGTTGATCTCGTATGTGAATCCACGTATTGGATTTCGGAGAATGGAGTGACTAGCGGTTTGGGTCGAGTGTTGTGGATTTTCGATTGGAAAAATCCTGATACAACGAGGTTCGTTGGATCGAGGGAGGCACATAGCCTTCGATCTCATTGAAGGAAGGATTTCAGAGTCGGGGATTTGTAGAGGGAGAGGAACGGTTGTTCGTTGTTCTCTCAAGTTGCGAAAGCTGAAGACTTGTGCGAAAAGATGGCAAGGACCCACTCCGTAAGTGGAGTAAATAGAGGTGACATGTGACATGCACTCGTCGCTTTGGGTGGAGTCAACCTTCGTTTACATATCGTGTTTCAAGGATTTGCAAGGGAAGAGCACGAGAGGTTGGCGCTCCAACTCGCGAAATCATGAGTTGCAAAAGGTTCTTTCATTAAGGCTTGGCTGTGGTCATATTGGGAAAGGGGCTGAAGAGGGGGCTTACATCTTAATCCCATTCACAATTTCATGTTTCAGCTATTGCCAAGGGTTGTGGAATTGTATTCGAAGTGCCCAAATAGCGAGACCTGAAATCCTTTGCGGGCTTAAACAAGGAGTTCATTTAACCCTTTTCATGGTTTAGGGAAGATCATGTGCGGATCTCGGCCTGACGGTAGGAGGTCTGCACCAGTTGTGGTATTAGAGCCCAGAACAAATTCTTTGCTTTCTACAGTAGAGAGAAAAGAGGAATTTTATAGCCATGCTGCCGAGAAGAAGAGAAAAGCCCATACCTAATCCAGGAGTGGAAAGAGAAATGTGTGAATTACGTACCAGACTTGATCCTATGGAGACATCATAGAGGAAAACAGTTAATGTTAGGGATGTCAGCGAAGATGAAAGTGAAAATGAAGATGAAAATGAAGGAGAAGAAGTTGCAGTCGAATATGCTACATAAGAACACATATTCAGGGTTGTTGTAAGGATAGGTGCTAGGGAAACAATGGAAATTCCAATGTACGAAGGCAACCTAGATGTTGAAGAGATTCTAGACTGGATTAGAGATCTAGATAGACACTTCAACTATGAGGATGTCGAGGAATACAAGAAATTCAATCATGCCATTAATAGACTTAAAGGGCATGCAACAATGTGGTGGGATGAACTACAGGCTGACAGACATTGCAATGGCAAGCAGAAAATCAAGAGCTGGGATAGAATGGTTGCAAAAATGAAATCCAAGTTTATACCCAGGGATTATCAAATAAATATGTTTCAGAGGATGCAAAATTTGAGACAGAAGATGATGTTAGTGAAAGAATACATTGAAGATTTATATAGGATAAACATTAGAGAGGATCATCAGGAAAGCAATGATGAGAAAGTTACCAGGTATATGAATGGTCTACGATATGAAATTCAGGACGATATGAGCATGATGACCATCCGAACTGTAGAATATGCTTATCATATGGCTCTAAAAGCTGAAGAGAAGCTGCGCTAAAAGCAAGGTCAAAGAGGCTGAGGCAGAAGTCAAAGTAGAGGCAAGAAAATTTCCCAGGACAGAACTCAAAAGCCTAAAGAAGAGGGGAAGAAACCTCAAAATCAATTTGAGAGAGGAGGAAGATCACAAGGGAGGTAGTATACTGATAGAAATTATTTTCCTTGAGCTAGAGGAAGAGGAAGAGGAAAAGGAGGTGAAGTGAAATGCTTTGTCTGTGGAAAAATCGGACATAAATCCTATGAGTGTCCATCTAGGAAGAAATATGGTGGTGAAACTCACATTGTCGAATCTCAAGGACAAAATTTTGAGGCAGAGGATGCTGAGGGGGGAATATCTTTGATGATGCAGAAATTTCTCTTGAAACCGGAGAAGGAGCCAGAGAACCAAGCCCAAAGAAAAATTATGTTTCATACTGCTTGCAAAACCAAAGATAGGGTATGCAAGGTCATAGTGGGAAGCGGTAGCACAGATAATATTTTATCTACAAAAATGGTAGAAAAGTTGGAGTTGGAGACTGTTGCGCATCCAAGCCCATACAAAGTTTTGTGGCTACAAAAAGGACATCAGGTAAATGTCACTAAACAGTGTTTAGTTGAATTTAAAATAGGACTATATAAAGATGAGGTATTATGTGATGTCATTCCCATGGATATCTGTCATCTATTGTTGGGTAGACTGTGGCAATATGACATAAATTTGGTGCATGATGGGAGAAAGAACACATACACTCTAGAGAAAAACAGTAGGATGCACATGTTGTTGCCAATTAAGGATAAAGAGGTGAAAACAGAGATGAGCAACACTGTACTTCTCATGAGTGGGAAGGAACTTCTTAAGGAAGTCAATAAGAAGGAAGACACACAATTCATGTTGGTTAGGAAGCCCAAAATTGTTTTGAACAACACTAGGATAGATGATTTATCGGAAGAAATCCAGGAGTTGCTGGAAGAATTTGCTAATATAGTAGTGGACGAACTACCTTGTTCATTGCCACCTATCAGGATTATAAGTCATCATATCGATCTTATACCTCGAGCCAGTTTGTAGAACAAAGAAGCTTAGGGGTTGACACCATAGGAGAACAAAGAAGTTAAGAGACAGGTCCAGGACTTAATGGACAAAGGATTGATTCGGGAGAGATTGAGTCCATGCATTGTTCCAGCAATGCTCAGCCCAAGGAAGGAAGGTAGCTGGAGAATCTATACAGACTCACGGGAAACCAACAAAATTACCATCAGGTACAGGTTCCCATTGCCAAGGACGGATGACTTGATGGATTGCTTGAGTGGAGAATTTTTTTTTTCAAAAATTGATTTGAAAAGCGAATATCATCAGATTAGAATCAGAGAAGGTGAGGAATGGAAGATAACATTCAAGATGAATGGAGGGTTGTATGAATGGATTGTCATGCCATTTGGCTTGATGAATGCGCCCGATACTTTCATGAGGTTGATGAATGAAGTCTTTAAGGATTTCATTGGGAAATTTGTCATTGTATATCTTGATGATATATTAATTTTCAACAAAATTGAAGCAGAGCATTTGAAGAATTTAACTGCAGTGATGAGAAAGTTATAGCAAGAGAAATTGCTAATCAACATGAAGAAATCATCATTTATGAGGACAGAACTCATTTATTTGGGTTTTGTTATCTCTACAAATGAATTGAAAATGGATTCGGAAAAGATAAAGGCGATTAAGGATTGACCATCGTCGAAGAGCGTGTTTGAAGTTTGAAGCTTCCATGGTTTGGCTAGCTTCTATAGGAAATTCATCTGAAACTTCAGTGGAATTAGCACACCAATGATGGATACGGTGAAGAAAAGACATAAATCTTTTCACTGGATGAAGGAAGCGGAAAAGAGCTTCAACCTGTTGAAGAAGAAGATCACTGAGCAACCAACTCTGGTTTTGACAGATTTCAACAAGACATTCCAGGTCAGGTGTGAAGTGAGTGGATTTTCTATTGGAGTGGTATTAAGCCAAGAAAATAGGTCGTTCACGTATTTTGGTGAAAAACTGAATGAAGCAAAGATTACGTACTCCACGTATGACAAAGAATTCTACACAATCATACAAGCATTGAAGAAATGGAGGCACTATTTGGTTCCAAAAGAGTTCAGTTTGTACAATGATAATCACGCTTTGCAATTCGTGACTTGACAGGAGAAGTTGAACCAAAAACATGCTAAATGGGTTGAATACATGCAAAATTTTACTTTTGTGATTAAGCATATTTCTGGAACTGCTAACAAAGTTGTTGACGCTTTGAGCAGGAAATGTTTACTTATCCAGGAATTTAGAGTTAAGACTTTGGGTTTTGATAACCTCAAAGAAATTTATGGGGATGATCCAGATTTCAAAGAGGCATATGAGGCATTTGCGAATCCAATTCTCAGGGAAAAAATCCAATGGACAGAGTACATGATCTAGGATCAACTATTGTTCAGGAGAAATCAGCTATGTATTCCTAGATTCTCCATGAGGGAGAATTTGTTGAAGGAAAAGCACAGCAGAGGATTGGCCGGACACTTCGGCCATGAAAAAAAATTCTCAAAGTTGAATGGCTCATATTACTAGCCAGGGATGAGGACAGATGTGAAGAAATTTGTGGACAGGTGCAGAATTTTTCAGCACACAAAGGGAAAAAGGAAGAATGCAGGGTTATATCAGCGATTACCCATACCCAAAAGGTCGTGGGTTGTAGTGAGCATGGATTTCATATTAGGACTGCCAAGGACACAGAGGGGATATTATTCAATCTTTGTAGTGGTAGATAAATTTTCAAAGATGGCACATTTAATACCATGCCAGAAAACCAGTGACGCAACTTATATTGTGAACCTGTTTATCAAGGAAGTTGTCAGACTTCACGGCTTGCCAAGGAGTATTGTTTCTGATCGAGATACCAAGTTCGTAGGAAATTTTGGAGGAACTTATGGAAGAATTTGGGGACAAACTTGTCTTTTATATCAGCGTATCATACTTAGACGGATGGACAGACAAAGGTCGTGAACATGATCTTGGGAGATTTGTTAATAAGCTTAGTGACTGAACACCACAGTCAATGGGATCACATTCTTACACAAGCGGAATTCGCTTACAATGACTCACTCAATAGAAGCACAGGGTAGATTCCATTCCAAATTGTATATGGAATGCAGCCAAGGGGAGTCTCTGAATTGAAAGATTAAGAGCAAGTTGAATTTAGGAGTGCTAGTGCAGAGGACTTTGCAGAAGGAATGAAGGAGCTTCATAGTAGAATCAATGAGCAATTGTAGAGTTCAAGTCAAGAGTACAGGCATATAGTAGATCAACACAGGTAAGAACTTCAATTTGAAGTTGGTGATTTGATTCTTGCGCATTTGAGGAAGGAAAGTTTCCCAAGGGGAACATATACAACAAGTTGAACATGAAGAAAATTGGACTATGCAAGGTCATAAGAACTCTGTTGAAAAGAGTGCACAGAGCCGAAGACCCAAATAACTAGAGTTTATTTGAAAAATTTCCACAAGGAATGCATGTAGGGACCCTTTTGGAATCCTTGAGTTCGCAAGTTAAAACTCAGAAGGGATAGAACCTATGAAGTATTCAAAGGGAGGTGGAGGTCAAAATCATCTCACAGAAGTCAAGTTCAGGAGGAAAGACACCAATTCATTTGGCCAGAAGTCCTTGAGAAATTGAATTGGATGGTGGAATTGCTTCAAGAGGAAGTGCCAAAGTTCCGTGAGCCATTGGGTCTTGTGGAATAGTGGAAGGATTAAGACCAAGTGTCTTTCAACACTCTTAAGCTCAAGAAGGATAGTGACCATCATATCCAGATCAACGGGGGTTGTTGATCTCATATGTGAATCTGTGTATCAAAGTTCAGAGAATGGAGTGACCAATGGTTTGGGTCGAGTGTTGTGGATTTTTGATTGGAAAAATGATGATCCAATGAGGGTCATTGGATTGAGGGAGGCACACAGCCTTTAATCTCATCGAAGGCACGATTTCGGAGTCAGGGATTTGTAGAGGGAAAGGAATGGTTGTTCGTTTTTCTCTCAAGTTGTGAAAGCCAAAGACTCATGCGAACAGGTGGCAAGGACCCACTCCATAAGCGTAGTAAATAGAGGTGACAGGTGTCATGCACCCATCGCTTTGGGTGGAGTCAACCTTCGTTGACATATCGCATTTCATGGATTCACAAGGGAAGAGCACAAGAGGTTGGCGCTCCAACTCGCGAAGTCATGAGTTGCGAAAGGTGCTTGCATTAAGGCTTGGCTGTGGTCATATTGGGAAAGGGGATGAAAAGGGGGCTTACATCTTAATCCCATTCGCAATTTCACGTTTCGGCTATTGCCAAGGGCTGTGGCATTGTATTCGAAGTGCCCAACTCACAATACCCGAAATCCTTTGCAAGATTAAATAAGGAGTTCAGTTAACCCTTTTTTTTGTTTAGAGAAGATCCTGCATGGATCTCGTCTTGAGGGCAGGAGGTCTGCACCAATATATCATACAGAGTGCATTTTAAAATGACTAAGGACTTCTACCTTGAACCAAGATTCCAATATTTTTTTGTAAAATGGAGGGTAAAACCGTCTTACTGTAAAATGCACGCCTAAGACTCATATGAACTCCAAATTTAGTGTTTCAAATCGTGGAGTTTGTATTCTATCATTTTACATATATTCATACTTTATTTGTGGATTTTGAAAAAAAAAACCCTCTATTGTGCATAAAGGCTAAAATCTTCCTTGTAAATGCAAAAAAATGCATAAAGGGAAAATGCATAAAAATGTAAGAAAACAGGTCATGATGAGAAATGCATGCCATAGGAAGAAAAATCCATGTATGGTCTTGTTAATTTACAAGTTACAAGACTTTGGATTTGTTGTAATCCCTAACGAATGCATACTAGGGTGATTTGTGTCAATAATTTAGTAAAGGGTTGTAATATACATGAATGTTTGGCAATTGTGCACACACACTAACTAAAATGGAAAAATGAGTACTAACTACCTACATCCATGATATCCATGAGGTATAATATTATACAACCACATCACAAATGGGATATTTTTTAAGTATGTTTCCATTGTGAAGACCTGCAAAAATCATCAGAGAATAGAAGGTTGTATGGTTGAATAATAAATAAATAAATAATAGACATATAAACATGTACGAGACTCTAGAAAGACTAAAAGGGAATACTTAATTGAGAAAAATAATTTTATTTCTTTTAAACTGTAATTTATGTATTTGTGCAAAAATGCACACCAGGCTTCACTAAAATTCACACCCATATCTTTACACACCTGCAATTTGAGTGATTCAAGTTTCTAAGGGTGTCTTAGATAATTTTACACATGTCTACATATTTAGATTTTCATTTGAAAACACAAAAGTGTTTGTTGATTAAAAGAGACAAATTATACCTTGTAAATTGAGAGACCAAAACAATAGAAAGTGACCTAATGTAAATGCATGCCCATGTATGGTTTCGGTAATTTACAAGTTACAAGTTATGACACTGTGTCTTTGTTGTAAACCCTAAATGTTATATGCTAGAGTGATTTGTGCCCATAATTTGGCAAATGATTGAAATATACGTGAATCTTTGGAAACTATGCAGAGACACTGACTAAGGTGACAAAATGTGTACTAACTACATGTGTCTATGATCTCTATGAGGCAGGAGCTTGTACAACCACATCACACATCAGCTAGTTGTTATTTTCATTTATGTTGCAAAGACCTACAAAAATAATTAGAGAATGCAAGGTTATATGGATGAATAATAATTAAATAGATAAATATAAATATCACCATGTACGAGACTCTAGAAAGAGTAAAATTGAATACCCAATTGAGAAAAATACTTGTTTTTCTTTTAACTATATTTTTTGTATTTGTGAAGAAATGCATGCTAGGATTCGCTAAAATGCACACCCAAGTCTTTACACTCCTACAATTTAATTGATTCAAGTTTCTGAGGCTATCTTAAAGCATTTTACACCTATATACATATTTATATTTCCATTTGCAAACATAAAAGTGGTTGTTGTGTCAAAGATCCAAATTCTACCTTGTAAATTTGGAGACCAAAATAGTAGAAAGTTGCATGATGGAAATGCATGCCCATGTATGGTTTTGGTAATGTATAAGTTACAAGTTACAAGACAATGGCTTTGTTGTAAACCCTAAATAATGTATACTAGGGTGATTTATGCCCATAATTTCATAAAGGGTTGAAATACACATGAACCTTTGGCAACCCTACATATACACTAACTAAAATGGAAAACTGTGTACTAAATACCCGCGTCCATGAGATTGCTGAGGTAGGATCTTGTACAACCACATCACACAAATTTTAATTTTTAGTTTCATTTCCATTGTGAATACTTGCAAAAATCATTAGAGAATACAATGGTATGTGACTAAGTAATAATTAAATAAATAAATAGACATATTGACATGTATGAGACTCTAGAAATACTAAAATGGAATACCTTATTAAGAAAAGTAATTTTTTTATTTTAAATTGTAATTTATGTTGGACACACCGATCACACTGAGAGCGGGGGGTTTGAATCAGTGTAGGGCTATTTTTCACTTCCTTTCACAAAAAACTCCTTAGCTAGCAATCATGATTTACTCAACACTTATTACTTTCATTTATAACCAGTTGTATGTAAACATATATCAGTAACGATATCATCAATAAGTCATCACCACAAAGAACACAAGGAACAAAATATGTATGTACAATTTTTATTTTTATTATGGACTACAATCCTTTGGATTTTATCAACAACAACTGAATAGAGTATCAAATCCACAAGAGAACCAACTATGCAATGTAAGACTCAACTTACACAACTCAACAACAACTGAGAACATGATTCAATCCTCAATAGATACCAATATTTCAACAAGTGCATGACCTATTGGTAGTGCATCATGCGTATGTACGTGCCCTACCAATAGTGCAGCCCGCATATGTACGCGGTCTGGCTCACAACAACCTACGTATGCCTCCTGAAAATTAGGGTTTTTCTCTCCCCTTGAAAACTCAGATCTTCTGCAGTCTCTGTCACATCCACTTCTGTCTTTCACTGTCCAATATATACCATAACCAATCACAACACATTTATGTTGTCCAACAACTTACTCATGCTCCTCAACCATACAATATGAATTTTACTTAATCATGTATAAGTAACCAATATACTATGGAAACCATATCAGTACAAAAACATAAGAGTGCTTCTCACTCAGTCAATCAACTAACATAAACCATATAACAACAACAATGCCAAGAATTCCTTAAGAATTCACCATACCATAAGAAAAAGTATCCATCAAAACAATCATGTAACCATACCAGAACCTCTATGGAATATTTGAGTCCATAGAATGTCGATCTGGAATTTTCTTGAGACTTTAGGAACCTGGCACCATCTCTCACTCAAGTATCCATGACTCTTTCCAACTATACGCACTCGGATCTCCTTCAGCCCATGTGTGTATGTGTCCTGCCTCACTGCAACCCACGTATGTACACGCTCTGGCTCATTTCAGCCCACATACTCCTTTAGAAACTAGGGTTTCTGAACTTCTAAAACATTTTCCATCAAGATCTCAGAATTAAGGAAACGTTGATGCGTCCATGAGTACCTACAATGACTCTCTCACTTAGAATAGATCATCAATATATGCTTAAGAGATTCTTTTACAAGAGACCTTTTTTCTCTTATTTATACTCTCCAAGTAGCTTCCTTTAGAGGCATCCACTTAGCCACTTTGTCCACATATCCACTTTTTCCACTTAGCCACTTTGTCCACATAGCCACCTTTGTCCAACTTTAGCCACCTTTGTCCAACTTTAGCCACTTTGTCTACAAGGCCACTTGTCCACTTAACCCACTTTCCTTATTTTGGGGTTAACCCACTTATAATCACTTTCCATAATTAGTAAGTTCTCAATTAACTTTATTATCTAAATAATCCTCTTTGACTTATAATACACTCATCACTTCACTTCATTATTTAAATAAAAAAAAATTTGTAAACACTTTGACTACTTTGACCTTTTGGGGATTCTAGACAACACACGAGGGTCCTCCAACTTCACAAGGCCATAAATCTCAAACCCTGAGGAGTTATGTGACGTTCCACATACCACCAAAAATGGCATGAAAAGCACTATCCATCTAGAATAGTTTCACTCACAAATTCACTGATATTTATCTCATTATTCCATAAATAAGCTTGACTTATCTAACCATACTTCTAGGATAACTCAACCACAAAGCATCTTCCTGTGAGGTATTTCACCATAAGGGGACCACTTTGGAGTTCATCAATTTTTACTTCCTATCAACCATCACAAGACAATAATGAGTCATCTTTACATCAATCCAACTGGAATAACCCATGACAACACATCACTATGACATTGTCCCTTTGTATTTGATTCCATGCATGACCACATGATCCAATGATCAATACATTAATGAATCGATCCATCTATGCATCATATATAAATGACAACACATCGATCCATCTTCATCTATGCATCAATCCATCTATGCATCATATATCACTGACACCACATTGATTGATCTTCATCTATGAAAGACATCATCTATGCATCATATTCCACTGAAAACACATTGATCCATATTCATCTATGCATGACATCATATATGCATCATATATCACTGAAAACACATTGATCCATCTTCATCTATGTATGAGATCATTTAACTATCACAAGACATTGTTCCTTTGACATCAATCCTTTGACATCAATGACAACATGATCCAACAATATCCCCCTTTGGCATTGATGGCAATACCAACATTGATGTCAAAACCAATCATTGATGGCAGCATGTAGACATGGCATTTCTCTACATCAATATTCATATCAATCAAATTAATGTGATTATCTCTCCCCCTTTGGCATCAATAGAAAAGGGTAGTTCTCTCCTTAGGGATGTTCCCCCTACCTGAACTCTCCTTGGGGTTGCTCCCCTTGTCTGGATGCCTTTGATATTCTTATAAATAATATCTTCCCTTTTGAGCAAGAGATATTGATGCAAGAGCATCGCTCCATGTCAGCAGTGTGCCAACCAGCCAACACATCCAGCATGCATTTAATGAAGAAAGGGAGAGGTGCAGCCCTATCAATTTTGAAATTCAAAATTTCAATAAATGTTGTAAGGCTTTTAATGCCAGACCACACCTTTGTACAGGTAGTGGTTGAGGTTTCCTTTAATGGTTGCCTACAGCAATCCCGGGACGTAGTCAGGACTGGGCATCCATTTATGTAATATAGCCGTAAGAGCCACTCTGTGATAGGGATAGCTCAGAGACGGTGGTTGAGGATAAGCTCATGGGAGCCCTCCTTTTTTTAATTAAGAAATTATAGTAGAGAGATAGGAGGAGAGACTAGAGAAGAGAGGTCTTGAGAGAGAGCTGAGACTTGTTATAGTCCAGTCTTTGTAAACATTTGTATAGACATACATATTAATAGAAAAGCAGTTTTTCCTGCATACTGTGTGTTTGATGTTTACATGTTTTTATGCATTTCATGTTTAAATGCATAACCGGTGAATTATTTCATAAGTTTCAATTTCGTCCCATCTTGGAGTTTCTGAGTGCAAGGAGTGCACATAGTCCGCAAGTTGTGCGTTGATAGAGGTGACACAACCTCAGGAAATATTAAGAGGGATAGTGTTGAACCTTCATCAGCAGAGGTGCAAGGAGTGCACAGGAAGGAACTCTATCTCGAGTTCAAGGAAGACAGAACTATTGAAGATTCTGTAGAGCTCTGCCAAGAGGGCATCGAGCGAGTGCATAGAGTGCACTAGGGAACTCTATTTCGAGTTCTGAGAAAAGAGAAGTGTCAAAGAGAAGACACACATAGGGTTATTGAATACTCTGTAGGCTCTGCAAGGTGTGCATCAAGAAGGAGAACGCTACGTGGGCGTAAGGAGTTTTATTTTCAAGAAAACTTCTCGAATTTGAGTTATTTGAGATTCTTGAACACAAAGTGTGTGCAGGAGTAAATCTCCGAGAGAACGAATCTCAGGAGGGACAACATTCCTAGAACATAGGTGAGATCCAAAGGAATTGAGCTCGCAGGGGAAGAGAACGTTGAGGCCTTTGAAACTTCAGAAAATATTCCAAGGAGAAGGAATAATTTGTCAAGCTCATGAGGGAGCACAACTGCCATCAGATCTTGTGCAAAGAACCGATAGTCATTGGATCCAGAGGAAGGCACATAGATTTTCCCTCTGGGAGGTCGCACAGGGAAGAAATTGAAACGAACGATGGAGACACTTCGTAGAGAAGTGCCGAAATCCTGAGAGCCATAGGGTCACACCAAGTTGTGAGGGATTTAAGCCTTTAGAAGCACCCCAGAAGAGGAGTTGTATGGATGATGGAGACACTCCATAGAGAAGTGATGAAATCACGTGGACCGTTGGATGAGAATCATCAGGTGTCATTGATCTCGCGCTTGAATTTCACTATTTCGGAGTTCTGGGTTTGGAGTGGCAAGTTATTTTAGAGTCATTGCATCGTGAACTCTCGGTTTGCGAAATCGCACCAGCCGTCAGATATGGAGTATAGTGGCCTGAGATCCACTGGATCAAGGATATGTGCACGGGGTTTAGTCCTTGGGAGGTGCACAGGAAAAATGATCTGGGTCATCAGATCTAGCACCAAGAACCGATATTTGTTGGATCCGGAATAAGGTGCGAGGGGTTTAATCCCTGGGAAGCCACACAGAAGGGTAGAACGGATGACAAAAACTTCGAGGGAGAAGTTTCGAATTGCCGCGAGCCATCAGATCCAGAAAAGGTGCGTGAGGTTTAAAGCTCGTAACAACAGAAGGAAGAGGACTCATCAAGTCCCGAAAGCATTAGGACCATCCATTTTGGAGGACATGTGTCAAAGATCTAATACCATCAAGGATTTGGAAACTGGGATTTTGAGGAGAAGAAGTCGTGAGACAAGAAGTCCCAGCTCATGAAATTGTGAAACGACCGACAACGTTCATCAAGGAGGATAGGTGGCGAGTGGTCAAGGTTCGAGAAAAGTATTGAAAGGTTGTGGGTCATTGATCCAGTTGGATCGTGATCATTTATTTAAGAGGAATCTAGACCATTGATCTCTCAAGGGGGAGATTTCGGCATTTTGGGGTCCGGGAGATCGAAGGACCTAGAATCATCTACTGCCAGAATTGTGAAATCGCGAATTACAAAATCTCGAAAAGTGGACCGTGGTCATGGGTAGATTTCGGCATTTTGGGATCCAGGAGTTTGAAGGACCTAGAATCATTGTAGCTGGAATCGCGAAAAATCAAAAGCGTTTGGAGGAATAACACCAGGTCACAGGACCGGTCGTATGAAAATCGACTTAAGGGAGGAGTTGTGGAGTTAGGCCCTATTTTGGGTTTCATCATTTCGAAAGACAGAGAACAGGAGGAATGCTTGCATCGCGATTCCCCGAATCACGAAAAGTGTGTTGGTTCAGAACAGAGAAGAGCGCTGAAAGCTAAGCACGTGCATAGGTTTTCTCAAAGCATGTGTCAGGGAAATAAAGCGACCTGTGGATTCATTCAAGGGGTTACAGCAGGAGTCCAAAGAGCCATTTCAGCTCAGAAGAAGAT
This sequence comes from Picea engelmannii, assembly GCA_009831015.1. Classification (NCBI taxonomy): domain Eukaryota; kingdom Viridiplantae; phylum Streptophyta; class Pinopsida; order Pinales; family Pinaceae; genus Picea; species Picea engelmannii. Next base: position 55,082 of record ML776568.1, read on the forward strand.
CGATCCAGAGACTGGGAGGTCGCAGAACCCTGCTGAGGTAGGGGGTCTGCATCAAGTGGTATCAGAGCCTGGACTTCGTCTATATATTTTATATGAAGAGGATTGAAGAGATTGTTGCAGAACGTAGCAAAAAATAGATAGTCCGATGGACTGTAGGAGATACTGGAAATGCTCTCAGTTGCATAGTAACAACAACAGAAGATTCAAAGGGAAGAAGATGGCTACTGAAGTCCATAAGCATGATCAAAGAGAGGACCATCAACAGATGAAGAGCAAGGTTGATATGGATAAAGAACTCGCTGTTATAAGAGTGAGGATGGAGGAGCTTGCATTTCGAATGCAACAAAGTGCAATAACATGATGGGTGTATGAATGGCCCTTGAAAATGAAGGTGAAGTGGCCAGTCAAGGAGTTGTTGACCAGAAGACAACAAAGGTTGTTGATAATATGGCTGAGGTATGCTGAAAGCCTCAGTGACATAGAGATGATTTGCATATGTGAGCCAAAAGTTGGAGAAACCCTCAGTGATGAGGAAGAGAGATCAGTTTCAGATCTCATAAACTGTCAGGAGGGCAGAGATGAATTTTCAAATTGCCAGGTGGGAAATGAAATGAGATCATTGGAGGATATCATAGACTTTCGGGAGGACAGCAGTGGAAATTCATATTGCCAGGAGGGAAATGGTATGAGATTAGCTGAAGATCTCATAAACTGCCAGGTGGACAGGGCAAAAATCCAATATTGCCAAGTGGGAAAGGGAGAGCAGATGAGACTGTCTGAAAGTCTCATGAACTCAAGGATGAGTTCAGGTCAGCAAGGAGTGCTAATGGATATGGGATCGATTGATCTCATAAACTGCCAGGTGGGCAGAAGTGAACTTTCGAGTTTCTAGGTGGGTAATGGGAAGAGATCAGCAGAAGGTCTTGCATACTGCCAAGGGGGCAGTGGTGAAAGTTCATATTTCCAAGTGGGCAATGAGATGGGACCAGTCGGTCTCATACACTGCCAGGTGGGAAGTAGAAAATTCCCAGGATGCCAAGTGGGCAAGGGGGAAAAGATGAGGCGATGTGAAATTCTCATGAACTCAGAGGAGAGTTCAGATAAGGAAGGAGTGTTGATGAAGGAAGGTCAGAAATACATTATGATCATTGGGGGAATTGAAGTATTCCTACCAAGCAGCCCAGTTGAGGCCAGAGTATGTGTTGCAGAAGAAACAATAGAAGAAGGACAACCAACAGTGACTGTCATAGAGGGAGAGGAGGGGCAGACACTAATGTTTTCCCCAACAAAAGAGGACCATGCAAATAAGATGCTCACTCCATGGGAAATGGAGTTAGAGATGCTGGAGGATTGCTTGAACAATCTAGAGCCAGTATATGGCTGCCATGAGGAGACAGTCATGCAGATGTTAGCAGAGGATCATTCTGAGGAATCGCTCAGAATTTTCATCCAAGGAGTTGAATAGATGATAACTGCAGTGTCGAGGCATGCAAGAGAAGATGAAGGAGAATTCTAGTCTGAGGAGCAGCTGGAGGACGCTGGAATTCAACCAACACAAGGGGAAATGGCAGAAGTGAATCTGTCAGACAAGGTGACTGAAAAGTAAGTCAGTCAAGAAAATAAGACTACAGAGCTAAATTTTGCAGCAAGATGGCAAGTTGAGGCCACAGAGGAAAAAGATGGCATGGGAGACCTAGTTGATCGACCCATTTATCAGGAAGAATTGCAACTAAGGAGATTACATAAGGAGACCCAACCACTGGAGCATCTGGACGAGGTAATTGAAGAAATCATAAGTATGATGTCGAGTTCAGCAGCAGAGACTCCCAACAACGAGAAACTGAGCAGAAGGGAGCCTTCAAGAGTAGCAGGGCAGCAACAACAACAACAACAAAGCAGAGGAGCAGATGGACAGCTCCAAGGGAAAGTTTGGGATCCAGGTGGATTTCAATACTGGAGAAGAGGAACTCATGATCAAGAGACCATGATTTTTCCACCTGAGGAGTATGATATAGGAGCATCGCTCCATGTCAACAGTGTGCCAGCCAGCCAGGACATCCAACATGCATTTAATGAAGAAAGGGAGAGGCACAACCCTCTCAATTTTGAAATTCGAAATTTCAATAAATGTTGTAAGGATTTTAATGCCAGACCATGCCTTTGTATAGGTAGTGGTTGAGGTTTACTTTAATGGTTGCCTGCAGAAAGCCCAGGACATAGTCAAGACTAGGAATCCATTTATGTAATGTAGCCATAGGAGCCGCTCTGTGATAGCAATAACTCAAAGACAGTGGTTGAGGATAAGCTTATGGGAGCCCTCATTTTTGTAATTAAGAAATTAGAATAGAGAGATAGGAGGAGAGACCAGAGCAGAGAGGTCTCGAGAGCAATCTGAGACTTGTTACAGTCCAATCATTGTAAACATTTATATAGACATACATATTAAGAGAAAAGAAGTTTTTCCTGCATACTGTGTGTTTGATGTTTACATGTTTTTATGCATTTCATGTTTAAATGCATAACTGGTGAAGTATTTCATAAGTTTCAATTTTGTCCCATCTTGGAGTTTCTGAGTGCAAGGAGTGCACATAGTCTGCAAGGTGTGCATTGACAGAGGTGAAACAACCTCAGGAAATCTCAAGAGGGATAGTGTTGAACCTTCATCAGCAAAGGTGCAAGGAGTGCACAGGAAGGAACTCTGTCTTGAGTTCAGGGAAGACAAAACTATTGAAGGTTCTATAGAGCTCTGCCAAGAGGGAATTGAGCGAGTGCATAGAGTGCACTACAGAATTCTATTTGGAGTTCTGAGAAAAGAGAACTGTCAAAGAGAAGACACACACAGGGTTTTTGAATACTCTGTAGGCTCTGCAAGGTCTGCATCAAGCAAGAGAACGCCAGGTGGGCGTAAGGAGTTTTATTTTCAAGAAAACTTCTCGAATATGAGTTATTCAAGATCCTTGAATGCAAAGTGTGTGCATAAGTAAATATTCGATAGAACAAATCTCGGGAGGGATAGTGTTCCTAGAACACAGGCGAGATCCAAAGGAATTGAGCTCACAGAGGAAGCGAAGGTCGAGGCCTTTGAAACTTCGAAAAATATTCCAAGGGGAAGGAATAAGTTCTCAATCTCAAGAGGGAGCACAACTATTGTCATATCTTGTGCAAAGAACTGATATTCATCGGATCCAGAGGAACGCACACAGATTTTAACCTCTGGGAGGTCGCATAGGACAACAGTTGAAAGGAATGGTGGAGACACTTCATGGAGAAGTGACGAAATCCTGAGATCCATAGGGTCATAACATGTTGCAAGGGATTTAAGCCTTTAGAAGCACCCCAGAAGAGGAGCTGTATGGATGGTGGAGACACTCCATAGAGAAGTGTCAAAACCACGTGGATCATTGGATGAGAATCATCAGGGGCCGTTGATCTCGCGCTCGAATTTCACTATTTCGAAGTTCAGGGTTTGATGTGGCAAGTGATTTTGGAGTCACTGCATCTTGAACTCCCGGTTCGTGAAATCGCTCCAGTCGTCGAATCTGGAGAGCTGTGGCCTGGGAGACACTGGATCAAGGATATGTGCACGGGGTTTAGTCCCTGGGAGGTGCACAAGAAAAAGGATCTGGGCTGTCAGATCTAGCACCAAGGACCGATAGCCATCAGATCCAGAAGAAGGTGCGAGGGGTTTAATCCCTGGGAAGCCACACAGAAGGGTAGAATGGATGGTAGAAACTTCGAGGGAGAAGTGTCGAATTGTCGTGAGCCATCGGATCTAGAAAAGGTGCGAGAGGTTAAAACCTCATAACAGCAGAAGGAAGAGGACTCGTCAAGTCCTGAAAGCATCAGGAACGTCCATTTTGGAGGATAGGTGTCAAATATCCAAGCCCATCATGGATTTGGACACTGAGAGGTCGAGGAGAAGGAGTCATGAGACACGAAGTCCCGACTCACGAAATTGTGAAACGACCGACAACGTTCATCAAGGAGGACACGTGGCGAGTGGTCAAGGTTTGGGACAAATACCGAAAGGTTGTGGGTCGTCGATCTAGTTGGATCGTGATCATCGGTTCAAGAGGAATCTGGACCGTTGATCTCTTAAGGGGGCGATTTCGTCATTTCAGGGTCCGGGAGATCGAAGGACCTAGAATCTTCTATAGCCAGAATCATGAAATCGTGAATTACGAAATCTTGAAAACTGGACTGTGGTCATGTGTATATTTCAGCATTTCAGGATCTGGGAGTTTGAAGGAACTAGAATCTTTCTGCCGAAATCGCGAAATCGCGGAATCGTGAATCGCGAAAACCCAAAAGCATTTAGAGGAATAGCACCAGGTCACAGGACCAGTCGTATGAAAATCAACTTAAGGGAGGATTTGTGGAGTTAGGCCCTATTTCGGGTTTCGACATTTCGAAAGACAGAGAACAAGAGGAATTCTTACATCGTGATTCCCTGAATCGCGAAAAGTGTGTTGGTTCAGAACAGAGAAGAACATTGAAAGCTAAGCGCGTGCATAGGTTTTCTCAAAGCCTATGCTAGGGAATTAAAGGGACCTATGTATTCATTCAAGGGGTTCCAACAGGAGTCT